>NGBS01000324.1:0-64047 GCA_002245135.1 Proteromonas lacertae
ATTGGATCAGTCAGATTTGTTGAATTGTTTAATAATGGATTTCTTCTTGGCAAGATTGGATTTAATTTAGGTGGAGCTCTTGGTAATGTTTTTGGTATAAATGGTGTAGTAGAATTATCACTTTCACTACCACTTTCACTTTCACTTTCGCTCTTATTATTACTATTATTATTATGAATTGAATTATTGTGATTTACATTTGTTTTATATTCAAATTCATCTTCTTTTTCATTATTATTATTAACTTTCAATGTTAAATCACTTTCATTTACAGTAGTATCATTTCTAGCTGACATAAATGTATCAAATGCATTTTTCTTTGGAACATAAGTTAACACTGGTTTATTCTGCTTTTCAATTGGTTTTAATTGTATATTTCTCTTATTTGGCATTTTCACAGGATTAGTAAATAATGTGGGAGTTAATGCTTTTGAATTACCATCATCTGATGATGAAGAATTTGATTTGTTAAATGCAATACTATCACTACTTGGTAATGTTCTAAACGAAATATCAGCATCTGATGGTATAACTGTTTTCATTGCTTTTTTCTTTTTGACTATCTCGATATTTCTTATAAACATACATTAACAGCAATAACAGCAATAATAATAAAAAGAAAAATCCTAAAGATAATCCAATTATTAATGGAAGACTGTTCTTTTGTTTGGTAAGGATATCTTTCGACATTCATTCATTATATAACCATAAGATGCATTTCTATGACATACACGACAAGGTGGAATTAACTGATTTTCAAGTTCATATCCTTCTTTACATGTTCCATTTATTTCATCACCTAATAATGAATTCTCCCAAATACTTGATTCATCTTCTGTTGCTTTACATCCTAATACTAAACTGCTTTTGCTAATTAATGTATCTTCATATCTTAACAATAGGGTTATATTGTTATATAAACTACCATTCACCATTAAAGGATCTGTAAATCTATGAGTTGATATAACACCTTCACTACAATGATAGGTAAAGTTTGAAAAGAAATAAGTCTCTTCATCATCACTTTCTTCATATTGATAATAAATTGACAAACTCAATTCAACACTCACATTATCACATAAACCATTTCGAATTGTAACAAACATTCCACCTACTGAGAAGGTGTTGTTTAATATCTACAGGTAATGAAACAGTCAGATTCTTTAACTCAAATTTTGTATCCATATATGTTGGTATAAAACATTTGGAAGTGACATTCTCATATACACCATCTTTATTACAAATACCTTTTGGTTTATCCTCTTCTCCTTTATATACATATCCTTCTGAACAACTACTGACATTATAACCAAATGTACTACTTGGTAATTCAAATCTCTCTCTTCTATATGGTTTACATCCTAATATCATTGTCTTATTATCTAATAATTCATCTTCATAATACAAAAACCATTTGATTTCATTGTAAATTGATGAATTGAAACATAAATTACTTATTAGTTGAGATGTTTCACATTTATAATCAATATCACTATATTTTATTAATTCGCCTTTCTCTACTTCATAGAATAGTTGCAATTTTATTGGTGCTTGTGGATCACGACATTCATCTTCAATTGAAATATGAATCTCTTTATTTATACAGAATTTACTATCATATGCTATTGAGACTTCTAAATCATTTACATCCATTCGACTAGTGTAAAAATCATCAGCATAGCAAGTGTCAATTATTGTTAACAATTTGTTATTTTGACATTTCGCTTTTGGTTTGCTATTTTCACTCATTGCTAAATATGTTTCTTCACATACTCCTTCTATTTCTTGATCAAATATTGAATTATTAAAATAAGCATGAGATAATGACTGAATATGACAACCAGTATCTACAGTTGTATTCATTATATAATCAATATCATTATATAACCATAATGTTACTTTATTATACTTTCCACTTATACAAGCATCACCATCTGGTTTTATATGATAATTCCTTGATGCTAAACAATTAAATGTAAAATTGTTATAGAATTCTAAGTTGGTTGTTGTATTTGATGAAGAATAGTAGATTTGATAATTATAAACTGTTCCATTACAATCTTCTTTAAAATAATTAACATCAATAGTAACTAAACAAAACTCATCTTCTACAGCTTTCACAAATGAATCAGTTACATTGATTGTATAGAATTTATACTCAGGTAAAATACATTGGTAAGAAATAGGTCCCCATTCACCACTACTTAGACATTCTCTAATTGGTCGACCTGTTATACCTTCAGATATATAAACCACCTTCATCACAAAACCTTCTTGTATATCAACTAATGATGAATACCAATTATTACGACCTTCTTTTATCTCTGCACAACCTATTATTACATTTGTATTGATGGATGGATTTCCATCTGCATATAATGTAAATGTTATATTGTTGGATGAATGTGAATAAATACAAACATCTGGTGAATAAAATCTTATTGTATCTTCACATATATACTCCACAGTTTGTGTTCCATATTGTTTATCTACTGTTTCATTACCAAATCTATAAACAATTGTAATTCAAACACTTTCTCTGCTTCTGGACATAATCCTACATGATCAAACATTATGAAATTAGAAACACAGAAGGAATTTGTATCATCATCAACAAATTTAGACATATACTCAAAATTAAACTTTAAATCTTGATATGTTGGTTTATAGCATGTATCATTCACTTCAGATCCCCATTTGCCATCATTATTACACAATCGAGAAGGTTTACCATTAAACACCATCAGACATAAATCCTTCATCACATGTTCCATAGGATATACCAAAATGAGAAGTATTCCAAAATGAATTTAAATATTCATCTTTAGAACAACCTAATATTTTTACTATCTTTGTCTAATACACCATCATCTAAATTAATAGCTATTTCAATTTCATTATCTGGAGGATTCAAATAAATAGAATCAGGTAAATCAGCTTCATAAATAACACCAAGTGAACATTTGAATAGAATTGATCCTAATTCATAATAACTTGGATCAACTACACCAAATTTTCCTGTTGCATTTAATAATATATTCAAATAATCACCATTTGAACGACATGTATCATTAGTATATACCATTTGAATCTTACCATTCACATGGAATCTATTATTCTCAATTGTACTATCAACATATTTTATTGATATCTTTACATATTTCACATCATTTGTATAACAAGGATAGTATAATGTACTCCATTGACCATCTTCAGTACATAATCTCATTGGTCTGCCATTTGGTCCAACACTCACATAATTATCAATACATCGACCATATGAAATCTTTGGAATTGATAATGGCCATATCGCATTATCTCTTGTAACAGCTTGACACCAATGATTTGGTAAATAACATGTATATGGCAATTTTGACCATGTTCCATTTCTATAACATTCTCTTGTTGGAAATTCTTCTGGACCTAACCAACCAGATGGTTCACCACATGGTTTTGTATAATTACCTGGAACAGAATTTGGCCAAACAATATTCTCATATGAATAATCAGCTGTACAAAATAAAAATTGACTGTATGTTTGAATTACTTCTTCACAAATATCATCAATACAGATTCTAGCGTTGAAATATAGAACATCAATCTCTTGAAAATCTATATAATCAATTGCAAAAACATTATTCTTAAAACAATAGTCTACTCTCCATATATCATCTCCATAATCATTTTCTTTACCAGATATATAATACTGAAGATAAACATATGGTTTATATTTTTCACATAAATTCAAATCTCTAACAAATATTGTGCCATTCAATGAAACAGTTCTATCATCACTTTCTAAGTAGGTTGTAACATGACTAAAATCAAATTCAAAAGTAGGTGTAACCATTGGTCGACATGGTAATTTTGGTTTTGTCCATTTATTTCTAGCACCACAAGTTCTTGATGGATATAAATCAAGTCCATCATATACATGATCTTCAATACAAGTACCATTCGCTTTTAATCCAACCAATTGACTTGGCCAAGTTGCATTGTATTCTTCATCTCCAATACATCTTATTACTATTAAATAATAAAATAAAAAAGAATAATAAATATACAAACATCATCTTCAGTTCTGGGATGAACACATATTTCATATTTTGTTGCAAAACACACTTTGGCATGAAGTGTATAATTTGATTTTATAGATGGAGGTATATCTGCAAATATTGTATAGCTATAACTGGCTTTTGTATTACATATACTTGTATTAACATATGGTAATTGAAAACTTTCCATTTCATCAGAATCATAAAATGTATATGCAAATCTAATATGACCATAATTTGGTATAATTCTACAAAGTGTATTTACAATATGAACTGAAAATGACATATTATAATGACCTGTAGTTTCATTTACCCACATACCTTCAAAGTTAATAAATTCTAATGAAAAATATGGTAAATCCAATTCTAAACAACCAGATACATAATCATTTTCCCAATTACCATCATTTCTACATGTTCTTGTTAAAACAGCATCAGAAGAATTCTTGAAGAATGGCTGACAATAACCTTGAACAACTCCAAATGGACTTTTATCCCATCTTACATAATTATATGTAGAAAATGGACACCAATATCCTATTATAAAATATAACAATAGAAATATATACTCCTTCTAAAACTGGCTAAAACCATTGTGGTATTATCATACCATAATCTAACTTTAAAATCTATTTCTTCTGTATTGTTTGCTGTGAGATTATAAATATTAATTATTGTTTCTCCATTCTCAAAGCAATAACTTACATCTTCAATTGTACTGTGATTATAATACCATCGATTTTCACCTATTTCATATTCTAATTTTAAATAATCTGGTTTATAATCAAATCCACAATTATCATGATCTATCAATTTCAATGTAATATTCAAATTTGCTAAATCATCTTCTGTCACTGATGCTGCATAATCTACTACTTCAATTTCGAAATGCTTTTCTTCAAACTTACATGAAATATTTGTGTTAAATTCTTCCCATTTATCACCAAGGCATTGAAGTTTTGGTTTTTCTGAACTTCCATACACATTGGAGAAATATTCACAATCTCCTGTTCTATATTCTGAGTTATTACCAAAATTGAATGTTATTCTATTCACAACGTAATGAGGACAACCATAATAATTCTGATAAAGATACAACTGCCTATCTTTATCCCAAATTATACCTTTGTAATTAGTAATTATTTTTGCCCTAACAACTTTATATGCCCAGTAACTACTTCTCTTATACGTATCAATACGATGTCTATGATATTGATGAGTATAATTATGACCTTCTCCACACACTGCAGGGTAATTATTGCTATACCAATAATAATAATCATCACCTGGTTTGCCTACTAAATCCATTGTACGGTAACTGTTATATGGTCTTGTATAATTACAAGCATGTTTATCTCTTACCCAATAATTAGTTTCAACTCTGAAATAGTCATTTTCAATTAAATACATTTTTACATCCCATTGAATACTAATTGGTTCATCATAATAGCAATATTCAATATCTGGATGCATATCTAAAAACTGACCATCTGGTCCACATTCTTTTATCGGTTGAAAGCCTTGTGAATATACCCATATTTCAGGACAATAACCATAAGTAACATTTTCATCCATTAATATATATGGCAAACGGATTTCATTATAAATTTTAGTAGCACAACCTATTATTTTATTCACACGAGATAAAGCAAGTGAACATAAACTACCTCCTTCTTCTCCAATACATATTTGAACATAAAATATGTATAAAAAAGAATCATCAACAAATGGATATTGTTCATTTGGTGGATCAACAGTAAAAGAATTATTTATAAGAGGATATTTATAATTTCTAACATTATTTCCATAGAATATATCACCTAGAGTTGTTGTAAATCCATATTGTAGTGTAACATCATCTGGACAAAAAGCACAACTTCCATTTAATATATCTGTTACAGTAAACACACCATTTAAAATTAGTCCTTTTCTATTTTTATCTTTCCATGAAAATGTTAAATTTGATATATCTATTATAAATCGATCCACTATTGAAAATAGAAATATATATATATATATATATATAAATACATTTTTCTCCAGAACCATCACTTGGTCCTAACCAACATTTAGCTTCATTATCAGCCCAAAAACCATCTGCTTTACATTCTCTTGTAAAAGTAACATTTGGCATTGGTATAAAGAAAGCACTACATGTTGAGTTTATTATTCCTGGATAAGATGCTGGATATTTAACATATGAACCATCTAATAGAGTTTGAGCTTGACAATGATCAACTATATAAATAAAAATGAAATAAAACAAAATATATATACTTTTATGATAGTAATCATACATTCTATCTCTAGATAAATCTCTGCCATTATCATTTCGAGAAATCATTATTGTAAAGTGAGTCATATTAATAAAATAACTATTAAGATTGATAGGAATAACTAATGTATTATTCTCAAATGGATAATCAAATTTTCTCACATATCTATTCTCAGCCCATCTACAATCCTGATTTTTATTAAAATCAATCTCTTTATCAGTCCAACATGCTAAAATATACACAAACTTTTCTGCAAACAATTTAGGAACTGGTGATAAATCATTAATTATCAAATTACCTTTCACATATCCATAATAATAATCCAAAGAAAAATCTAATTGTGTTATATTAATTTTTAGATCAGGAGGACTCCAAACACATTTTTGATCTGCTGGATCAAAACTTACACCATTTGTACAGTTTCTGTAAAAATATTGTCCTGGTACTTGATATTCATATAAAGGATCACACCAACACTTAGCTGTTTTACCTTTTATTGTAAATGGACAATGAAAATGATTGTTATTATCATCAATTTCAAGACATGAAATCCCTAATTAAAATAATAAAAATACAATGAAATATTATAATCATACATTCTTGATACTCATAGTATTGAATATTCTTCTGTAAATTAAATAATTCCAATTTAAAATATCTTGGCCTATTTCTTCCTGTTCCTCCAGTTACAATTAATCCTTCATCAGGAAAACAGTAATCTATTTCTTTATCTTCATTATGTGACCAATAACCATTTTCCCACATATATATTCTGAATATTAATTTCTCTGGCTTTTTAGCTACACATTCATTTTCATCATACACAGTTACATTATATTCAACTCTAGTGTATGTTATGTAATTTGGATTGTCATTCCAAATTGTGATATTATTAATTTCCATCCCAAATTCTATTCAATAATAATATAATCATAAATATTATTATACTTGGTTTAACATAAACACATTTATGATCATTATTATTCCATCCATTTTGAGAACAGTTACGAATAATTGTATCACCATTATCTATTGATTCTCCTTCATATTTATGAAATAATGGACATTCATAATCATATAAAATAGCATCATCAGTGTATCTCGTTTTAGGCCAATTGATATTCTCTTTATTCTCTGCTAAACAAAAAACCCAAACTATTTGAAATAATTATCATAATATTCATACTTTTCTTTCTCTCAAACCAATTATTATTATTATTACCACCATCATATGACACTTCAAATTCCATAAAATTAAGACCTGTCATTGTTGGAATCATTAACCTATATGGTCTTTCTAATTGACATGAAGGTATATTATCTAAATAAATCCAACGATCATTATTATAACAATATCGTAAATACAAATATTTAGGAAATGTATGTGATTCTTTTGAACATATTACAGAATCAATTAATGCATCTCCCCATACATATTTATCATCATCACTAAATTCTAATTGGAATGTATAATTCATTACTGGTTCTATTTAATTAATAACTATAGTAAAATATACTAAAATAATCACATTTTATATTTTCCACCCATTGATTCTCTCCATTACAAATTGTTTGTGGTCTTTTGAAATCTTCTTTCCATTTATACCTTTCATCACATTTTCCATATCCTATACCTTTAAATGATCTTTCCATTGTAACATGATTGAAATTCTTTTCTTCACAAACGATACTGAATGATTCTAAAAATGATTTTCTTTCTCTTTTTTTATTACCAAATCCTCCTATTGAAAATATCGTATAATCATTTGGAACATCCATTCTTGTTATATTCACTACAACCCTGTTATTAGGCCAACAATAATCAGTTATAAATTCATTTGTATTTATACCAGTTACAGCTATACGATTAGCTGTGTAGTAAATAAATACTTTTTCAATTGAATGTGGCAAACATTCTTTTGCTGTTATTGTAACATAACCACTATAATGGATTTGATTATCATAAGATATTAAAAGATGAGAATAATCTATTGTTACTTTAGGACGATCTATTTGAATAATAATGCATTATTAATATATGAATATATACTTAACTCTTTACACTTTGTATCAGGTTCACCCCATATCAAATCAGGTCCACATTTTCTTTCAGGATTCTGACCCTCTATTGGATAATAATAAAATTCAGCACATTCACCTATTGAAGCTTCACCACCTACCATTGCATTATGAGTTGCATTTGCTTCAGTTATTGGAAGACAAGCAATTTCTATAAGTTTTATTATATGAATATTATATACGAGTTACAACATAGGATGCATTCACTTGACAATCAGATTGTGGACATAATCTCACAAAGAAATAAGGGTAAGTTGGTTCTGGTGAAACAACAGCGTCAATATGGAAAGTTGTCTTATGATCTGGAAAACAATATGCAGTACTAATGATATGAATATCTCTATCACTTATTGGATATGTTTGTCCACTTAATCCATACTGAATGAAAATTGTATTATTGTAGGATCTTTCAAATAATTCAGCAAATAAACATCCATCAGGATCACGCACATGTACATCACCAGAATACTTGATTGTATTGTTAAAACTTTCATATTTCATATCATCTAAGTCTATTTGAAGACGCGGTGGCCCTATTGTAATATTTATATAAATAACACAAAATATACAATCAGCAGAATCATCCATTTCTCTCTTTTCATACTTTTGGCAAGGAAGAACAATTGGCTGCCAAGTATCGTTTATACACTCTCGAAATGGCATTCCATTGGGTCCATGACTTCGATAACCATCAAAACACTTCGCGTAAACTACTCCTTCATATGCTTTATGCCAATGGGCATATGAATCATTCTTTAACTCTGGACAAAAAGACCCTATATTAAACAATAATATCAAATATGAATTATACCAACAACTGTTAAAATTAAAATGAAAACGAAAATCATATTGTGTACACAAAACGACTAGTATTTTAAAACTAAAAAAATATTCAATAATTTAATGTATAACGTCTATAAATAGATTATATTAATGAGTGACATTATCATTAAGACTAGAATAAAATATCTCTTTATTTCTTTTACATTCGTTTGTCTTACCAAAAATATTCACAGATTTGTTACTTATTATTTGATTTCTATCTCCTTTTACCACTACATCTTCACTTTCAGCAACTAAATTCCTATTACCCATCATACCAACATTTATGCATCTAATCACTTGATTTTGTGTTGAATTCTCAACAACATCTACTTTTCTTGATGTTTTGATTAAATTAAAGTCTCCCTGTATAGTAATATCACTAGATTTATTAACATTATTTTTGTTGCCAATTATAGTAATTCTGTTACATTGATCTAAAATATTGCAACTGCCATATACTTTCAATGCTCCTGATAGTATAATAGTATTATTGTTATTTATTACACTGCAATTACATGATGAATTTATAGTATTATAACTACCTTCTATTATACATTCTCTACAGTCAATTAAAACATTTCTATCACCATATACTCTAATACATTTACAATTAACAAATCTTGAATTATTAGTTCGAAATATTTTATTTGATAAATTATAATATTCTACAGGTTTAGAATAACCTTCTGTCTTTGCTTTTAATTTGATTAAATATTCATTTAACGACTTTATTTCTCTATTATAAGAACTTATTGAATGTGTTTTATTTGACCAATTTCTAATACTTCTAATGTATTCTTTATATTCCGTTTTATGTTTTGGATTATTACTAATTGCAGTTCTTATCAATTGTTCTAAAACAAGTCTAAAATAATAATAATAATAATATACATCAAATGATCATATTCATCTTTCAATCTACTCACTTCCTCCTGTTCTCTTATTTTCTTAACTTGTTCTTCTTTAGATAATGATTCTGCTTCATACAACTGCTTCAATTCTCTAATATTATCTTGTAATTTTAGTATTGTTTTTGCACTTTCTAATGGGTTGAATTGGTAATAGGTTAATTCTGATGAGTCATTTACAATATGAGATGATTCTGTTAATTTGTTATTAACGTTTGTTATTGGATTTGGATATTGAAATTTTCTTATAATTTCACATAATACTTTTCTTAATGATTGGATTTGCTCAATATGAGTTGAATAATTCGACTATTTTAATAAGAATTATTGTTTATATTATTATATATATATACAACTGAATTTGTTGTTTTATAAAACCAATCATCAATAGATTTAGTATTTTTCATAATTGAATCGATTATATTATCATATGATGATTCTGTTAAGTTTCTATTTTGTAAATGTGATTCAGTTTGTTGTAAGAAGACTTGATAATTACTACTGTTATTTCCTAACAACATTGTCTTGTATTTAAATTTCTTTCTATAAATAAAAATATAATTACTTAAATAAATATACAGTAATGGGTTAATAATCTCTAATTTTCTATCTCTCTATAATAATAATAATAAACAATATTACATATAATGTATATATATACTAAATGTATATAGTAATCATCAATTGCACTTCTCAATTTTGGTATCATTATATCCAATGATGTTAATATTCTCTGATATTGATGATGGATATGTCTTATTCTTGTTTCTTTACTTAATTTATTCATCTCATCATTTGCTTCTTTTAAATATTCATAAAAGTATTTATAATCATCTATTTTATTAGTCTCAGCAAGTAATTGAGAATACTCTTTTAGTTTTAATTGAATGACATTAAAGTTATTTAACACTTGTTGATTTACCTAAAATATGAAATTATGTATAGAATTATATGTTTATACTTCTCCACTGTTCAAATTATATCTCAATTTACTCAACTCTTCTTTCATTTTCTTTAAAAGTTCCTTAGCTGGAATAACCTGAAGTTTATAATCAGGTGTATTAATAAAAATATCAGTTATTCGTGATTTTACATCATTTATAAAATGCAAAGATTCATCTCTTTTTACATAATTAGGATTATCTTGTAATAAAGATTCATATGAATCTCTAAAAGCATTAAATAATAATATTATACACCAACTGTTTCAACTCATTGAATAGACTCTCTGCAACTTGTTGATTCTAAATAAATATACATTATTAATAACAATAATTATACATTCTCATATTCAATGAACTTGTTGATTGTATGGTATAATTCCTTTAAATTTTCATTTACTTCTTTAAACTCTTCTATTTTTTCTTTATAATCATTTTCTTGTATTTCTCCTTTAACATATGGAACAACAGCCTCATGAGCTTCATTAATGACTTGTTTATAATCATTTGGAATAACATCCATATGATTATTTATTAAGTCGTTACAATTATTGCTATAATAATAATATTAACAGTAATGTATACATTTCACTGATAATATGATTATATTGAGAGTCTAAAAACAGTAAATCTTGAAAACTGTTATATTTATTATTCAAATTTTTAATGCATATTAACACAATATCTACATCACTCTTATTTGTTTCATATTTATTTTTGATTTCGTTATATTCATTTATTAACATATTATAAATAACAATTCCTTTATGATGATCTAAACACTTATAATATCTATCATTTATCTTTTTAAACTCCTTTTGAGCTTTTTCTAATTGTTTTCCATCAGATTCTTCACTAACAACTGATCTTGGGATTGCTATTGGAACAGTAACTTTGGGTGAATCAATGGGTGTAACTACAATACTACTGTTCTTATTCCTATTACTATTATCGTCTTCAGGTTTAATATCATTTAATGTAATAGGTTTTAAATCAGATAGAGTTGGTAATTTTGGTTCTATTTGTTCTACTGACGAAGGTAGAAGAATTGGTTGTTCTTTCGGTGGTGTATCATGTTTTGGTTTATTATCTATTTGTTTATCATTAGCTGGAGTTGATGGTTTAGGAGCTATTTTAGCTTTTTCATATTCCTGGCATAACTCTTTATCTAATTCATTCAATTTTTCTATCGTTATTAAATAAGTTGGATTTGTTTTAATATAATTTAGAGTATTATTATTTATATAATCTCTTATACTGTCTCTATTCCATTCTGGAATATCTTCATCAATTGAAGCTAAATACTTATAACACTTCGATTCTAAATCATTCTTTTGTTTCGCTATTTCATGTATTACTTCATCTTTCTTTTCTAATTCTAATTCAATGGCTTTTATTTCATTATAATAAGACTCTGGTTTTTCTTTATACTTTGGATCATCTTCTATTGGTAAAGTTGTTAAATTATAATTCCATTTTCCTATATCTATTGCACCTTTATAACTACATCCAAAACTAACATTTTCATCCATATTTAAAGTTAAATTAAAATCTGTTGTTATGCTATATTTTTTCTTCAAATGTTCTTTCACTAATTCTTTTAAGTATATTATTCTCATTGTTCCACCAATAGGAGTGGGGATTAATTCTTTTCGAGCTTTTTTATCAAGTTTTGATTTATTTATAGCTTCATCTATTACCTTGCTTAATTTATCATTAAAATCATATTTTATTATTAATTTCTTTATGTCATTTACTGATAATATTCTTTCATAATCTTCCTTATCTTCTAATACTCCATCACACACAACGGATACTTCATCAGCTCCTTCTGCAGATAATTTCTCTTTAGCTTTAATTAAACTGTTTCGAACTTTCACGTAACTTGACACATTGTTATAAATATCAATTGTATATTCATTTTTTATCATTTCTTCAAATTTGTCTATCAAATATTTGTCTATTGTTCTACCTCCAATACTTTCATCATATTCATTACTTAATATATTACATTTATCTTTACTATATTCTACTACAGTAACTGATGTTCCTATATAGCCAATATCAATAAATAATAATCTCTTTACTTCATTTTTGTCTGTTTTAAAACTATGATTATTCTCATATCCATAAGCTAATGCACTTCCAACATAGGTTGGGATTACTTCTATATTATTTATATTAGATAGTGTAAAAAGTTTTCTTAATTCTGTGTATTGAGGATTTGCGAAATTAGGAGGAGCTGAAATTACATATTTCTCTACATCACTATTTGACACTTCTATTTCTTTTTTTAAGAAATATAACATCATTATTATGTATTGCTGAATGGAATATCTATCTTCATTTACTTTAAACATTATATTGCCATCATCATCGCTAGAAAAATATGACTTATAACCTGCAAAATAGTAATTTCTTTCTAATTCGTCTAAATATTCGGATTTCTTTAAGAAAAATTCACTTGAAAAATGAAGTGTATTATTAAATGACTTTCTTTCCTATTGAAATAAGACATTACGCATACATATTGTTCTGACAAAATCCCAAAACATCTTCCATCATCTCGAAATGTAATAATATTACTAATAGAATATTAAACTAATATACGGTGTCAGCTTTTTACCGTGACTATTCTCAACAACTTTTGAGACAGATAATTCAGAATTAAAGTAAGTCATTACAATATTCCTATTACCCATATCAATTCCGCATATATTATTATTGTCTTTACCTTCCATAGAATGAATACAGAGCGAAAATAAACAAAACTGTTATTCGTTTTGTTTCAAAAATATGCTCGTTTCAAGAATATAAATCCTTTTTCTTCACATTCTTCACATATGTTTATGTAAGAATATGTTGGTTATTGTTTTCCAAATTAAAATTGTATGTTAGATCTATTTAGATATTTTATATCTCTTTTAATATTGTCATTTATTTGTTGTGTTATAAATGTGAATTTATTTGGTTTATATTCTGTTAATCATCGTAATGTAAAAACATATAGCCAATTATACTCTGTTTCTAGAGAATTAGTAGAAAGAGAAAGTAACTCATTTCAACACTGTATGAAATACAAGTCTTTTAGAAGTTGTCTAAACAAAAATCCAGATTATTTTTCAGATTTATATACTAGATCATACTGCCTGAAGTACGATTGTGATAGATCTTTTTATAGCAATTTTCATCTTAATTTTTCTATAATCCTGCATCCTTATTTTATAAAACAATCTCATGTTATGATTCTCATCCCTATTGCTCCATCTGAGTTGTTATCTCGAATATTAATTAGAGAAACTATTAGAAAATATCAAAAGATGGGTAATTATATAGTTTCATATATTTTCGTGATGGGTAAACCTGTAGTAAATGATAATTCATATCCTCTACAATACATTTTTGAAGAGAATAAAGAATTTAATGATATTCTTATGTTTAATTATTATAATTCATACTATTTAATCACTCTACAAGTATTGCTTGGATATAAATACATATTACACCATTTTCCTCTTGTTAAGTATGTAATTCGTTTAAATACAGATGTGTTTATAATTCCAGAGAAAATATCTTCAATTCTTTCTGATGCATATGATATTTATGGATTAAGTGTTAATAAATGGTTGGATAGAGGATTTCCAGTCTATCCTCAGGGATCTTTCTGCATATTTTCAACAAAAGCTCTGAGATTAATAATGAATAATCTGTATATAAGTCAACCAGAGTATGTTGAAGATAGATATATAGGTCAAATATTATCCATATTAAATAAAACTTATTATATTAAAATTATGTGGTTTAATGAAAGTAGAATGAATTTGCTTATGGATTATAATAATTTTGTTGATGTAAATGTTAATAAAGAAACAATAGCATTACATCCTTTAAGTGTTGGAGCAATTTCTACTTATTGGATTTTGTATAATAATATATCTTTATAAATAAATATTTATGTAAATTTCTTTTAATAATAACAAAAAACAATAAAGAATATAAAAAAAGAATAAAAAAGAAATGAGTTTTATAGTGGAAAGCTTTTAAACTTTTATATTAGATTTGGCAGCTTTCATGCCTTGTGGTGGTCTATCATTATTCTTTCTTGATCTACAATAGCATAACATACACACTACTAATGCTATTACTATTATTACACCACCAACTGCTCCAATAATTATGTAAAGTGTATTACTACTGTTGTTACTATCATCATCATTATTTTCTTTTACAATTAATACACCTCTTGATACTTCAGCAAATTCTACATTATTAAGCTTTTTATTTGGAGAATTTGTGAATTCATTTAACACTTTATTTTTTTCCATCTCACTTATTGAAACTACAGCATTTTGTACATCTTTTGCTATTCCTAATGGTACAGTAACTCTTACTTCTGCTCTTACTATTCTTGTGTCTAATAATCTTTCATAATAGGACTGTTTTATATTTGTTTCATCGTATAATACTATTGCTATATCTGTTATGTTTACTTCAGGTTTGTCTATTAATTTTACCATTATTTGTGCAATTGCTACTATTTCTTCTTCTCCAAATTCACTAAATTGAATTTCTCCTTGTAATGTCACATTAAATACAACTTTACCTACTGATACTTGTGGAATTGGAGTTGCTTCTACACATCCATCAACTATGCTTCCCCATTCTCCTTCTCCAGTTATATTATTCTTATGACAATATCTGGTTCTAAATCCTATTTCTGGGTCTTCACACATTATTGCAGCTATTGAACCATAATTCGTTACTGGCCATTCTTCATCAGGTAAACAAGAAGGTTTCGTTGATATTACTGTCAAATTGAATTTTAAAAATCCACGTTCATAATTACCATATGTTATTTCAAATGTTCTTTTATCTTCTATTCTTGTTGTTCCTGTTATTACACCTGTTTGACTCATTGATAATCCTGGGAAGTTGAATAAATAGTAATTGAATGAATATATATTCTGCATTTCACCATCTAATTTGGGATTTGCTGGTTCTATTGGTTCATTTACTATTGCTACTAATGGATTAGTATAAGATAATGATTTAGGTAATGCATAATTAACATTTAAAGTTATTGTAAATGGTTGTTTTCCACCACTATTTATCGCATTAATTGTGAAGGTTATTAATCTATTATTGTTCTTGGCTTTTCCTGTTATTCGACCATTACTTTCATCAACAGTAAAACCTTCCATTTCTAATGTAGCTATATTAGTAATCTCTAAACTATCATATTCACCTTTATAGGTTGGAATTCCTGAATCAAATTCTTCTCCAAAATTCACTAATAATGTAAATGGGGAATTGGGTTTTGTTGGAACATTATATCTCCAATCAGTTACTAAGGGTTTTAATACTGAGATTGTTATTTCAATAGATGTTGAACCACCACTATTAGTTGCTGTTATTCTGTATACTTTACCTTCTTCATCCAAAGTTGTCGCAGCTCCGGATATTTTTCCTGTCTTTTCATCTATTTCTAATCCACTTGGTAATTTAGGTTCAATTCTTACTATAAAACCTGTTGTATATTTTCCAGCTGTTATTGTTGCTATATATGTTGTTTCTTCATTCAATTTAAACTTCATTGATTCTGTTCCATATGCTATTTTATTTGGCTTAGGATAATTTATTGTTATTGTGATTTTAGTATCAACAGATCCTTTTTCATTTATGGCTGTTACTGTAAATTCTGTTTTCTTTAATTCAATTTCGGAATTTCCTGATACTTGACCTGTTCTTATATCAAATTTTAAACCATATAATGATACTTCAGGTTCAATTGTAAAACTAGTCGCTGTTCCTTCTACTACTGGTTTTTCAGACATTGTAGTCTTTCCCATTGTAAATACCATATTTTCATTCTTATATTTTACTGATTTTGGAGCTGGATAAACCATATAAATCTTTATTTGTGTTTTTGCGCTTCCATTGGCATTTCTGGCTGTTATTGTATATGTTAATGGTGTTGATGAATATTTGGTAGCTGATCCAAATATTTTACCTGTTGATTTATCAAATTCTAAACCATATTGAGCTAATGTAACTGGACTATAAGAATATTCGATTATATATTCAGCATCCGTTGTAGCTTCACTTGTTTCACTATATTCAGTTTGTGTAAATGTGAAATTATTGGAAGTGTATTCTACCTTAGTTGGTTTGGGATAAATTACTTCTAATGATAAATCTGTTGGAGTATCACCTTCAGCATTACTTGTAATAACTGTAAACTTTACAGCTGGATAAATTCTTGTAGTATATCCTTCTCCTGTTATTTCACCTGTATTATGGTCTAATTTAAATTCTGAAGGGAAATTTTCTCCTTCTTTAATTTCATTAATTTGACCACTCTTTGTTGGAATTCCAGAACTAAATGTTTCACCAATTATTGCTTTCATTGTTTGACTTGCATAACCTAAAGTACCTGGTTTTGGATAAACACATTCAATATTAACATCTACTTCTAAACATTCATTCTCACTATTACAACCACTAATTTTTACATCACATGTAAATAATTTTGCAGGAGATCCTAAAAAGGACCCGGAATCTTCTATTAACACTAAATTATTGCTACTTAAACAACCACTTTCATCTTTATATGTATATTTAATTATTGAACTATCATAATCACTTGGACCTACATTATTATTAATATCAACATATAATTTCAATTTGTTATTATCTCCATATATTAGTTTAGAAGGTGGTGCATTTGCTATTCTTATGATTATTTTCACGGAATTACTATCACCACCATCATTAATTGCATATACTACTGCTGTTGTTGATTCTAATGCACTTGTGGCTGTCCCACTTATACTTCCATCAATTTCACTAAATGTTAAACCACAAGAGCTTATTTTCAATAATGTATCAGGATTCATTGAGAATTTATCTATTACACTTCCTTCAGCTTTTCTTGGTCCTTCCACTCTTTTCTCTACACCTATTACAAACTTTACGGAATCTACTTCATAGTTATTAATTACAGGTGGAGGATTTGTTACAGCTATGGTTATGGTTGTATTATAGCTACCAGCTTCATTTGAAGCAATTATCACATATGATGATCTCTTTATTACTTTATTTGCAGCTTCAGATGTTGATATTTTTCCACTTTCTCTATCAACTACAAATGGAAATGGTAATGATGGTTCAGATACAATGGATGTTATATGATCAGATTTTCTTGGTATTTCTGATTCATATGTTTTACCTATATTTATAGATATATCTGGTTCTTTGTATTCTAATAATGATGGTGCTGGATACATACCTTTCAATGTTATACTTGTAGTCTTTTTACCTAAATCATTACTAACTGTCACTGTATATGTTGTACTTTCTAATAAATCTTTTAATTCTCCTTCAATACTACCACTTAATGAATCAATATTTAAATAATTAGGTAAAGCTGGATCAATTGTAAATCTCAAACTCGAATCATCTGAATTAATGACTGGACCTGCAATTGAAACATATACACCAACATAAACTACAATATTATTTTCTACATATTCTATTTCAGGTGGTTCTCCATAACTAACTGCAAATGAAAATAAAAACTTTGCTTCGCCATCTCGATTGTATGCTTTTAATGTAAAATCACTCTTTGATAATGCTTTATTTACTCTTCCACTTAATTTACCAGTTTTATCATCAAATGATAAACCAATATTTGTTAAAATTGATAATGGAATTATTTCATATTTTACACCTTCTTGTTTTTCTTCTACTGGAATTAATTCAACTGAATCTCCTATTGTATATATATATTTATTTTGAAGATAGGATATTGATTCTGGTCTTTTATATCTTAAATCTATTGATACTTTCGTTGAAGCACAATTTTCTCCATTACAAGCTTGTATTGTATAATCCAACATTTCTAAATCACTTTTGGCATTTATTACAATTATACCTGTTGTTGTATCAAACACTATTCCTTTATCTAATTCATTATTTGGATTTATTTTATATGAACTGGCATGACCAACTACACTTGGAGTTAATGTTATTTCTTCACCACCTATATAAGCTATTACATTGGATTTATTATATAAAATTGATTCTGGCTTTCCATATTCACATCTAATCTTTATTGTTACATCATCTCCTTTAGTTTCACCATTATATGGAGTTACTATATATTCAACATCTCTATCTTCTTTTTTACATTTTCCAAATACTTCACCAGTTGCTATATCAAATATTAATCCATAATTTGTTTTTAAACCATCTAAATCATTTAATTCTAGTTTTGTTACATCAGTCTTTTCAGGTATTTCACTTGAACTTTCTACATCTATTGTAAATATCATCTTTCCTTCATTTGAATATTTCACTACAGGTATGGCAGTTGATCCACAAGCACTTGCATCTATTATTCCCCATTTTGGAGCTTTGATTGCTTCATCAAATGTACAATCTCTGGTTTTATTTTTATCATTTTCTTCTCCTATTACACATGGTATTACAGCTTTTTCACCTATTTTTGTAGCTGGAAATCCGGAATCAATTGGACATGTCACATCTTTCACAACTATATCAAATTCACTTTCAATCGTTCTTGTTCCAACTATTTCTATTGTCATATGATATGTTTTAACACTTGCATCTTCAGCTATTATACCACTTATTATACCACTTTCATTATCTATACTTAATCCATTTGGTAATTCTTCACTTCCATCTTTTCTTCGGAATGATAAACTCAATTCAGAATCTTTCACAAAATTTGGTTCTGCTTTTATACTTGTTTTACCTACATATCCTTCAACTGAGGAATATGTAACTGACGATGGATACCATCCTATACATTTATCTCTCTTTACTTCACTATATTCAACTGGTTCAACCATTGAACAATATTTATAGGTATAACCATTATAACCATTTCCACAGTTATATTGTTTTGATTCACCACCTGGAACTCCAATTCCATATTCATCATTATCATTACATCTTTTACTACAGATTTCTATTTCATCTCCCCACATTGGTGAACCATTCATATCTAAACATTCTCTTTCATCACCTGCTTCTGTATTAAATCCACAATTTATCTTAGATTTTGTTCCTATATAGGCTGGTGACCATTTTCCTTCTTTTAAACACATATTATGACAAACAGCGGGCAATAAATCAGTAATTTCACCTCCATTTGATTCAGTTTCAAATTCTATTCTCATTGATTTCATTGGTTTTAATGAAACATCTTTTGAAACTGTTGATGGAGTAATTCTTCCCAACCTTTCATCATATGATTTACTATTACTTCCAAGTAGATATTTATGATCATTACCTTCTCCATTCACTGCATAAATACTAAATTTGTATATCTCTCTAGTTGGACTTCCATTTTTAAAATCATAACTTCTATACATATAAGAATTGTAATATTGATAATAATCTTCGCTAAAATCAAATTGTAAATAAGCGTCATTATGTGCTCCTTCAATATACATTTTTGTTCCTAAATCACCATCAATTGTTCTATTCGCTCCTTGATTGTAATATGGAATTGCTTCTTTATCTCGATAATTTCCTGTTATTTCTGTAACTTCATATGCATCATTTATACAGTTATTTTGACCAGCAGAAATATATAAATAATTCATTACAAAACTATCAGGTTTTACTTCATTAGAAACTTTTCTATGGATTTCGATGGCTATTATGTTTCTTCCAATATTGAATAATGATATTGGACCTTTCACTCTTCTATTCTTTAAATCATTATTCTCGATTGGTAAGGTCTCAGAGGTTATTTCTCCAGATGGTAAATTATATCGATAATATTCATAACCATTTACGTATAATATCATTCCTCCTTCAAATTTACAATTAACAACAAATGAAGCAATATTGGCTATAGTATCCATTTCACCAAAATCAAATTCAGCTACATAATATCTTGTAACACCAACTAAATCTTTAAACACTGGTCCTTCTAATACTTCACCTTCCAATTTACCACTTTCTTTCCACAAATCACTTGTTTGAATACCATCTGAATAAGACCATTTGGTTGAGGGATTTAAATATGTTCGAATATTAACACTCACTGAATTGCCTTCTTCATTTCCACCATGATAATAATCTCGAACTATTGTTTCTTCATTACCTTCTTCATCTATCATTTTAACATAAATTTCAGCATATTCCCATTTGTTGGTATTTACTTTATTACCAAATTTTAATATATATGCTCCACTATTCAAACAATAATAATTAGATTGTGTTCTATCAATAGCTACTTCATCAGCTACTACTCGATCATAATTAGATAAAGTATAATATAATTTATAGGGCATTTCATCTTTTGCATAACCTTTAAAATTTTCAGGATAAATAAAAAATGATACTTTAAATTCTTCATATGGACATTGTATTGTAGTTAACTCTAATTCAACTTCTTCAGAATCACCTATTTCATTAGTAGCTATCACTTTCAAGGATGTTGATGATGAATCACCAGTAGATATTGTTCCAACAAATGAACCAGTCTCTGGATCAAATTCAATACCATCTGGAATAGAACCAATGTAACTATAAACATTGGCACCATTATAAACTAAAACTGGACTGAATGTCATTCTTTTGTTTATTACATATTCTAAGTGGTTGTCATTTGGATAATTTAATCTTGGCTTCTCATTTGCATGATCAGTTAATTGGAATTTGAAACTTGTATCTTCATTAAATTCAAAGTATTTGAATAATAATGGTCCATAATATAGTTTTATATAGCCACCTATTGAATTACATTTTATATTCAATGTATATGTCTGTTGGGTTGTTATACAACTACCATAACTATAATATGTATTTAATTCTGGGGTTACATCATATCCTTCTGGTGGGAATACTTTTATACCATTTCCATAGGTTATTTCAAATGAAACATCTTTAGGACTATGATAAATATAATATCCAAATGTAAAATATGATTTACTAGATGGACATCCACTTATACTGATTCTTACTAAAGTGTTTACTGGATCTGGATTTGGTGATAAACATGTTATTGTTATATCTTTTTCATATGTAGCCATTGCAACACCACTAATTATACCTGTTCTAGAATTCATTGTTACACCAAAAGGTAAATCATCAACTCTAAAACCAACACAATTAGTTATATTCGTCGGATTAACATTAATATTTTCACCATTTGAAGCACTTATTATTTGAGGATAAACAATTTCACTCTTTTCATTACTTAATACTTCCAACACAAATGATACTCTTTCTACTACTTTGTCTGGTAATGTTACTGATATTGTATAAGTTGTTCTCTTAACAGATATTGATGGAGTTCCAGATATTATTCCTTCACTCTTTAAAGATAAACCTGTTGGTAATGGTGGATTTACTTTGAATGTACAATCTGATGTTATATTGGTTTGGAATGGAACTAATATATTCTCTTTTATTGCTGTTAATTCATACATCGATAAAAATGACGTTTCATATTGAATAGTTGTTTTAGGTGTATGATATAAGAATTTATCAATTGCTTGAGAAGATATATCTAATGCAGTAGAAACTATATTAAATTCTAATTGTTTTGTAATGTCATCACTTCCTTTTGTATAGGTAATTCGAATTGGATAATATCTGGATTCTTCAAATTTCACACTTAAGGTTCTTATACCATATCCTTTACCATATTTTTCTAATGATCTCCATTGATCTGGCAAATATAATCTACAATAATCATAACATTTCATTGTTATTACATAATCACCTGCTTGTTCTACTTTTATAAAACCATTATAATCAGCTATAAAACTATATATTGTTAAAACAGAAAATCCATTCCATATTTCATCACTTCTTTCATGATTTGGATATGCGATTGTTTCCATTGTCTTATATACACCTGCAGCTGTTGTTGGATCAGTAAAACTATCAACATTTGGATTATCTACTGAATAAACTGTTAAATCTAATCCACTTAATAATCCATTAGAATCATCAATACATAATAATCGAAGTATAGTTGTACTAGATGATAAACCATCATCAGTATATGCTGTTATTGTATATTTATCTTTACTAACAGCATTACACGATGAAATACTTCCTTCTATAATACCTGTATATTCATTAAAACTTAATTCACTTAAACTTGGAGTTATTCTCCATTTAGATGGAACACCATGATAAGATGGAACTAGTTTCAACTGTTGACCACTCTTTATTATAAATGAATCCGATGAATATGTTAGATGTTGAATAAGAAAACCGCCACGATACATCATTTCACTCATATCTTTATAACTTGTATCATCTTCACCTTCTTTCTTTATTTTCATTTCTACAGTATTAGCTCCAGCACCTAAACCTAATATTAATCCAGTATAAACATAACCAGGTTTCAAATTCACAGTCGCTGTTTTAGCATCATTCCAATTAGCTGTTGGTGTTTTAAAATCATCAAATCCAGGAAGAATTACATTACCATTATCATCAATTTTATACCATAAAACATAATTACCTGCTTCATTAATCTTCAAATATCCTTCTGCTCTTATTAAAGTATTTTGACAAATAACAAAATCAGGTGGACATTTCTCTGGATATATTGATCTTGTCATTACAGTTGCGCTTCCTTCAATACTTTTCTTTCCTGTTAATACATCATTCCATTGATCACTACTGAATTTTTGATAATCATATGGTGTTGTTGCTAATGCTCTAAATCCTTGAAGTAAATTGTTTTCATTGTTTCTTTTAAACTTCAAATGAACTTCAATATTATTTTTACTACCTTTTACCATTATAATACTATCTATTCCTTCTGTTGCTATTTCATTTGTTATAAATCCACTTATTGCTCCTGTATTTTCATCCAATACTAATCCATCAGGTAATGGGTTAGATGGACTACTACACATTGATGTATAATAACCAATACATTTTGGACCTGCTATATCAACATACATTTTGTATAATTTCAATTCATTATTATCAAATCCATAACTACAACTTTCTAATTCAGGTAAAGATGTAATTCTTAATTTCACAATCTGTTCATAACCATCTGCTGATACAAATGTTATTGTATATTCAACATCAAATTCACTTTCAACTCGACCAGTTATTGCACCAGTTGTGTAATATTTCCAACCACTCGGCAATGATGGTTCGAATCTTATTTCTTTTGGATTTGAATCACAGGAACATTGAATATCAACTTCATCAAATAAATCAAAGAAATATTCATCTTCTTTATATCGACAATTTGTTTGTACTTTTGAATGACATTGTGATTTATCTATTTCACTCCATTGAGGATCACCATTTTCATCTAATTTACATTCTCTTGTCATTTCACCAAAGAATTCTTCTCCACATGATATATTTAACACTTTATTAATCTCAGTTTCTGGCCAAATACCATCTTCAGAAGCTCCACATTTAGCCATTTGGATTTCTAATGTTATTGGTCTAGAAACAGTTTTTGCTGATGGATATGCCTCATTCGTAGCAGTTATTGTATATGTCTTTGATTCACTCACTTCATTTGTTTTACCATAGATTCTTCCACTTAATTGATCTATTTTTATTCCTGATGGTAATTGTGGATCAGATGTGATTGTTGTGGTTGTTTCTCGGTCAACTGATAAAAACGCTCTATAAGTTGGAACTTCTTTACCCACAAAACCAATTACTTTATCTTCAGATAAATCAAACCAAAATCTTTCTTTTTTACATGTATTTCCTACATCAGCTTGTAGAGTTGCAACACCATTCACATTTCGACATTCTCTTACTATTCTTACTGGTTCAGATATTTTGGTTCTTTCAGGAGATTGTTGACCTTCTGGACATGTCAAATATCTTGAAGTTCCCATTGGAATATCACCTTCACATGTCTTTGGATAATTACAAAAATATGGTCTTATACCACCAACTCGTAATACTGTAGCTAAACCATCATCATCAAGTCCACGACTGGTAATATTGAATAAATAATAACTATATCCTTTCATATTTGACATGTAATAGTTTATATCTTCATTTGCTCTTGTTTCAGCATGTCTTCTAATGGATTGTAGCACTTCCCAATTATTATCATCATTTGAACCTAATACATCCCAATCAACTGCATATCTGTTCCAATTAGCATCAATACCTTTCATTGAATAATAATTCACAAGAGTTGGCATATGGTAATGATATTTAAACCAAGTATTACCATAAGCATTATAACTTGAAAAATCATAAAAGAATTTGTTGGAAGAATCATATAAAGTACCAGCAAAACCACCTGTTAATTCAAATTCACCAATTTTACTATCACTTACTGCATCTCCTGTACTTGCAAATGCTGTAATCTTTACATCATTTACAGATAATACTTTTGAACAACTATTAACTCCTAAATGATACATATCGATTATAGTTTTATCACTACTTCCTTTCATTGATTCTTGAATATGAATTTCAAATGTTATTATATTATTAGTATCATCAGTCTTTAAAATAGAGTGAAGGAATGCTACTTCAACAGTTTGAACATCACTTTTTCCTATACTTTCAGTCTCAGATGTATATTCATCAGGTAGATTATTAATATAAACAAGATTATTATTAATATGAACAACTATACCACCTGCATATGTTAATTTCAATATCATTCCATCACTTAAATCATAGGTTGAAGTTTTGAAGAAAGCTTTATAGTATTTGGTTATTTCTTTATATTCACCAAGTGCTGTTGTTGCTGCTACTGGAACTCCGTCTGTATTAGTTGAAGTCTTCCAATCATCCTTATATTCAAATGTATAATAATACATTGTTACATCAAATGCTTTATAATTAATAAAGAAATCAGTCACTGCATTTTTTTCTGGGATTAATTTTGTTATTGTACTTGTACCATCTGAAGTAATCTTTACATCAGCTGATGAACCTAATGTATAAGTAGCTTTATAATTGCCTATTGTATCGCAGAATGGATATTCATATGGTGAGGTATGGATTTTACTAATACTGAATATACTACTTCCATCACTCTTAGATATATCAATTGATGAAGTATTTCTATCATTTTCATTTATATTTGCTACAAGTTTGAACAACTGTTTATTATCACCAGAATCTTTACAGAACTTACTATTCAATTTCAATTGAGTTACATTACTAATACCATAGTCATTTGAACCTTGAATATCAAATTTAAAATTCATTATCGTAGAACTTATTCTTCCATATAATGCACCAGTCTTTGTATCAAATTTCAAACCTATTAAATCATAACCACCTGTAAATGTCTTTACACCATTCTTTATGCTAATTGGAGCTATGTAATAATAAAAACCATATATCAATGAATCAATCTCTGGATAGATAATTTCTGGCTTTTCTTTACCTGGGAAATCTATTGTAATATCTCTAACATCATTGAAATCTTTCACTTTATCACTAAACAATATCATATCATAACCCATATATATTTCAATTTTACCTCCACTATTTGCATTACTATTTATTGATAATGTCATTGCTGTTGTATTATCTTTAATACATGCTTTACCTATTAAATCATTTCCTATTATATTCTCACTTACAAAGTATTCTTCTTCACCTTGTTTCAATGTTAACTTTGTACCTTCACTTTCCATTCTATATCTAATAACTATTAAACTATAAAGACATTCATATTTGAAGTTAAATTCTATTTCAAATTTGCTTACTCCATTGATTGTATAACCATAAATGATTGATATATGCTTCATATTAACTTCTGTTGCAATTCCACTAATAACTCCATCTTCACTCAGAGTTATACCAGCTGGTAAATCTACTGTATGATATTTTATTTCTTCATTAGCTGTGCTTGGACTACAAGTTACACTATTCATTTCAATATCAACAAAACCATTAACTGTATTTGTTGAACATGAAAATTGTGCAGATTTTGCATTATATTCTTCAATACCAATATCTAATTGACACGATAAATCTGGTGCACTTCCATCTACTGACTTCGCTGTAACTACATATTTCTTAACTGATGTTAATTCTTCAGCATAACCAGTAATAATACCTGTTGTTGGATCAAATCTCAATCCTGATGGTAAATCTGGATAAATAGAATATGTAAACTCTTTCTCAGAATACATATTTCTTGGCACATTTGCTGGTATTGGAGTCATATATGGATATATTGCATACATTAATGAGTATTCTAAATGACCATAATAATAATGATGAACCAAATTTGGACCCATAAATCCTCCAGGATTAGAAGTGGTTCCTACAGCAACATGTATTTCATATCTTAATTTATTATTAGGACCAGAACCACGAGCCATTGAGTATTCAAACACATTAAAACCAATGTTTCCTACCAGATTTGGATTACCTAAAGTACAAGCAGCATCTGAATTATAATCCCAATGATATTCTTTTTTATCTATACCATAGATATGTGCATGTGCTGCACCAGTACGAAGCATTACTATTCTGGTATTAGTAGCACCATGATAATTAATTGATTTAAATGCAACTTTTTGTTCTAAATTCCATCCGTATTCTGGCCATAATAATGAACCTTGTGTATAGTTAATATAATCTCTTGAAGCTATGTATTTCAATACAGCTGAACTTAAATCTTGACTTCGAAAATTTACATCACATTTTGCATTTTCAAACTTGTAAATGTATAATAAAAAACCTCCTTGAAAATTTCCATGTTGATTTTCTACA
Source organism: Proteromonas lacertae (assembly GCA_002245135.1). Classification (NCBI taxonomy): domain Eukaryota; class Bigyra; order Opalinata; family Proteromonadidae; genus Proteromonas; species Proteromonas lacertae. The sequence goes on from NGBS01000324.1 coordinate 27,822, forward strand.
TAACTGAATTTAACTGTTGTTTTACTTTTACTAAACAAATTACTGGCACTAATAGTTATATCAAATTCTGTTGTACTTGGCATTGCTGTAAAACTACCTGATAAAGTACAAGTATTAGGATCTAAGGTTAATCCAGTTTGAAATGGAGTTGAAGCTTCACATCCTGTTATTGTTCCTATATAGTTTGTTGGTTTGAAACTTACAGGTATACCTTTTGGTAAATAATATGTCTTTGATGGATATTGAAAATATTGAATTGGGCTTGAACCAACATTCGAGCCTACACTTAATTTTATTGGAATATCAACTGTAGAAATACCATCAGTGCAGGAGATTAATACATCAGTTTGTTCAACTGTGTCTGTTGGTCCAGTAGTGTAGATTTTACCGTCTGAATCTAAAGTAACTCCGTTCAACATGTTCTCAGAAGTACACAATGTTATAGGTGCATCACATCTTGGTGGTTGTATAGTAAACGCTTGAGATGATGAAATAGAAATACCTTCTTCTGTAACACCATAATCACATTTAGTAAGAGTTCCTGTTACTACTAAATTAACATTACCTGTAAAATGATTTTCTTCAGTTACATAATCAATTTTGTACTGTTTCTTAAAAACAATTGATTCTGCTTTACCAGAAATGACGCATATAGGCGAAATATTTAATCCTGGTGGTAGTGGAGGAGTAATAACACATGATGTGATAGAAGCAGGACAGGTAACGGCTGTGGCAGATCTTTTTTCTACACTTGATAGTATTAAAAGATCAGTTGAAACACTGCAATCGGCAGAGACAAAGGCTACAATACAAAAATTAAAATTATAAGCATACCTAAGAGTAATAAAAGCGATAAAGAAAACATAATAAGAATAAGAAATAGTGTTTCTTTGTATAGGATAAAAGAATGAAAAAAGAAAGTTATCATAATACCCCCTTCAATAAAATCTTTTTTTGAATAACTGATTTTTTAAAGTATTATTTATATCTTTGAAACGTTTTTTTACGATAACTACAAATAATAAAATTAAAAAAATTTGTTAAGATGTACATCTTGCATTGAGCTATCGTATAGCGTAGTTTTTTTTGAAATTTCCTCATGTTGCCAATTTAGTTTATTTTAGATTTTTGTTATTTCTATTGATTGGTTTATCTAAAAATAAAATAAGTGTGTAATCTTTAAGAATGCTTTACTTTTTTGTAGGAGTAACAAAAAACTGGCTACTGCATATCAGTTTTTGTTCCTTTTTATGAGTTTTTTTAGATTAATCAATGAGATTTTCGAACATATGTAAGTAAATTATGAATGTTTTTTATTCTGTAGATTTTGTTGTATATACTGTAATGATCAGGTTTAAGAATTAGAGGTAGAAATTTTGGCTAGGTTATTTAATGTAAGTATATTATTTAGAATGTTAATGTAATTAATAATCATAGTTATATATTTATTATACTCTATTATTATTATTCCATAACTATAACTCATACTCAGGTAATAAACATACATTATATATAATAAATAGTAAAATTAAGAGATTGTAACAGTTTTATTTACAATGTAACACCCAAAATTTAAACTAAGTGCTTTTATATTTATTTTTGAATTTCATGAACTTTTGTCTCACACAAATTAAGAAAATACCCTCAAATTAAGATCTACTATGATATGGTTCATATTTCATCCACATAAATACTATCATTTAAACAATTAAAGGTTGGTGATTAGTTGTGATAACCAAACACTAACCTATTACGTAAGATAATTCTAATCATGCTTTTAAAATTATATACAAAAACTATAAATTGGTAAATCTACAGTTTTGCTGAATTTAATTACAAGAGTTATTCATTATATAGTAAACACAAAGATTCAGTTTCATTTATCATTCAAAAAAATCCCCTAAAATTAAGAATTATTAAATCACTATTAAATAAAGCCTCACATTGGATCTTTTTGATTGATTGAATCATGTTATTAATTCTTGCTTTATTCCTCGTTTGTTGTATAATATATATTATTTTTACTATTTTAATGAAATATAGGTTCGGCTGGAACAATAAACTGTCAAGTACACAACAGTGAATACACTTATGTGTTTAATGAAGTGGTTAATATCAATCCACTATGTGATGTTGAGGTGACATCAGCTGAGGTAACACCTGATTTACCAGCAGATCTTCAATTAGATAAGACAGGAATGATTTCAGGTACATTAGGCTCTGTGAAGACTACAAAGGTTATGTACACAGTGAAATTAACTTCAACTACAGGTGATGGGTATTCTGGTTCTTATTCTATTTACATAACTGTAAATGAACCAATCTCAAACTGTAATTATCATGTAGCGACATTTGTGTTTGTGAGAAACTATTATAACACTTATCTACCACCAGAGTGCAATTCCAAACTAACAAGAGCAGCTATCAAGTCTGGTTTTCCAAGTGGAATTCAAGTCAATACAACAACAGGTGCTTTATATGGTATTACAACAGATAGCAGTGGTACTGGTAGTGCAATTATAACATTTACAGGATTAGGCAATCGAGAAGTGGATGTGACAATTCCATTTAAAGTAATTGGGCCAGATGATTCAAATTCAATAATGACTCCTGGTTTTCTATTAAGAATAAAAGATGGTAATATGAACTGGAATCAATGGAGAAATTTATGGAAAGAACTAGATACAGCTGATACAACATATGAATTTAACTCTTTAGCAACATCTGATTATAATTGTGGTGAAAGTGGAGCTTGTGCAGCTTCAAAGGGAAGATTAAAGAACTATTTCATAAAATTCACTTCAACCTTAAAAGTGGAAGAAACAGGTACTTATTTGTTTAGTTGTAATGCTGATGATTATATGGCATTCTTCATTGATGATATGGAAAATCCCAAAACTGAAACAACATTTTGGACAATGACAAATATTGTCACAACATCTTTAGCAGCTGGCTGGCATCCAATTGGTATAATAATGAAACAAAATGATGGTGGACATGGATTACATTTGAAATGGAAGAAAGAAGGAAATAATGATTATAAGATAATTGATTCTAATCATTTAAGATATATTCCACCTCCAGTTCAATATGTTAATTACTTTAGTGATTCATTTATTGCTTATTCTGATCAACAATTTAATTCAAAACCTACCATTCAAGGATATGTAGGTAGTATAACAGAAGCTGGTAGTTCAAAATTATCTGATATTGGTCTAAGTGTTTCTCCATCAACAGGTGCAATATCTGGAACACCAACATCGAATGATGATAGATTGAAGAATATTTTATTGAAATATGGTAATTCTGTAAGTGATTATGGAACATTTGATGTTCCATTAACATTCCAAATTGTTAGAAGAAACAAGAATTCCGTTGTTCCTGGTCTTCGAGCTAATTATTATAAATCGCCTTACCGTGGATGTGAATGGAGAGAAATAGATGGAAGTGATATTTTAACCTATTCAAGAATTGATACTACTATTCAACATTCAACCTCTGATAAATTATGGGATGAATTAACAGCTGATTTTCAACAATATTACACAGTGGAATGGACTGGTGTAATAGTTCCACCAGCAGCTGGTACTTATACAATAACAATTAGTGCTGATACTGGAGCAAGATTAGAATTGAATAATACAATAATAACAGCTGAAGGTTCCAGTTGTGATGGTATTAAGACAGCCACAGGTAGATTCTATTTGACTGATGATGTAAACACTATTAGAATAGTGTATTGGAAAGCTGGTGGTTCAACATCTAAATCATTCCAAATAACCTGGTCTAGTTCTACAATTCAAACTCCAGTTGTTATTGGATCATCTTATTTTGGTCGTTTACCAACTAAGCCATTTAATTATCATTATGATATAGCAACTTATATTAGCGGAGTTGCAGCTTCCAATAATTGTCCAGTATTTAAGAATGATAATGATAAATCTCAATATACCAAATATGAAATTGATCCTCCATTACCAAGTGGAATGGGTTTAAATAGTGATAATTGTATTAGTGGAACTCCAAGTGGTTCTTATGCATTATTAGATTATAAGATAAGTGCTTCAAATGATGCAGGAACAACCAAAATCTCCACAACAGTAAAGATTCAAATTCGTAAAGTATCTATTCCAACAAGATTTGAATATCCAAGTGAAGGTATTACTACAACAATTGGTAATAAAGTGTTGATTACTCCAACATTAGTTGCTCCTGAAGATAGTTTAATAACATTTACAAGTGATCCATCATTACCAACTGGTTTATATTTTGATGAAAGAGGAGCAATATATGGTTATCCAACACAATCATTCAGTGGAACAATTACAGTAACTGCAATGAATGAAGCTGGTTCAGTTGATGCAGCATTGTCTGTTACAATCAGTGATTGTTCTGGTGGTGGTAATTTTGTATCATTAAGATATCAAATGGGTGATCCTCAAGTTGATATAACAGTAACTGGTAATAATGAAGTATTATATGTGAAAACATCTGAAGAACATATAGTTGATTCATTCTATCAAACATTCTTTTGTTCATCAGCTTCGTCAATTAATGTTGAGATAAGAAGTACAGCTAAGAGAGGAGGTGTAATGTTAATTAGTGGTTATGGAAATGTAGTATTTAGTAAATTTGCTTATCCTGATGGAGAATTTAGTAAGACTTATACAGTTTCAGTAGTAATGAATGGTGAACCACAAGTGACATATCCAAGTCAAATAACAGCAACAGTAAATGAAGAAATAAGAATCTATCCAACTCAAATAACTAATGGAATTAATAGATTTGAAATTGGATTATTATTACCACTTGGTTTGAATTTGAATAAAACATCTGGTGAAATATATGGTTCTCCAAGTGAAGCTGGTACTTATGAATCAAAAATAGTTGGTTATAATTTATTTGACCAACAGGAACAATCAACTGAAGCAATTATTACATTTGTTATAAATGGTCAATGTCAAGGAAGTAGAATGTTATTCACAATTGAAGCAGATGTTACTCCAGAATCAACAACATCAGTATTAAGAGTAAAGAGTTATTCAAGTAATTCTTATCTTATTGATTATGATTCTTTAACTCAAAGTTCAAGATATCGTTATTCGAAGTGTATTAATCAAGATACATTATTAATAACGTATGGTAGTTCCAAAGTTGGTTCTAATAGTGTAACATATCGAATATATCGTCAAGGTGTTTTAATCAATACATTATCATCCAGAAGTGTGACAGAAGTGTCAGTATTATTCGTACTAGCAATTGATTCCTCAACAGAATGGGAATACTCTTCCTCAGTAGCTGGTGATGATTGGAAAACTAGTACAGGTGGTTGGTCAAAAGCTAGACCTGGTAGATTCCCAGATAGAACTGGTATAACAACTTATTATCGAACTACATTTGATACCTCAGGTATTGATTTAACGTCATTATTGAAATTCCAATTAACAGTAACTTATGAAGCTGGTATTGTAGTATATATAAATGGAAAAGAGTTTTATAGAAGAAATTTCAATGTGAATGTTGGAACAATAACAAGTACTACAGAACCAAATAGGGATTTTGATACAGCAAGTGCTCATCCATTATATGGACATTCAAGATTATTAAACTCTGGTATAAACTATATAGCAGTAGAAATCCATCGAAAGAATGGTGGTAAAGCAACAGAAACATTTAGAGGTGAATTATTATATGATACTCAAGGAAATGGATTGAATTTCTTAATGCCAAATGTTGATATAACAAGTCAAAACAATTTATGGTTTTCAACCAATGTAGGTACATGGGATAGTTGGCAAAATGGTGTTGAAACTTTTAGAAAGTTGTTTGATCAAAATCTAAATTCAAAATATTTAGTTGAAATTCCAAATGCTAATGATGGTTTAAGAGTTAGATATTCCTTCTTTGATGGCGCTGCTTCATTAATTGATGAATATGTTATAGGAACTGCAAATGACTGTATTGGAAGAGATCCAAAGAGATGGGTTGTTGAAGGTTTAAGACAGTTTGACAATTTAGATTGGACTTGGGAAAAAATAGTTGAAGTAAATGATGCAAATGCGCTTCCTGGAACTCCTGTTGGATCAATTAAAGATGATGCTCAAGAAAATACAAGAAATAAGTATAATTATTTCAGAATTCCAAATCCAAAAGATTATGTTTATGAAGCTGTTAGATTAACTATATTTGAAATTAAAAAACCAAATGATGGTGGATGTGATACAAGAGTTCAATTATCAGAGTTTAATGTAAGAAATTATTATTCCTTAACATGTCCAGCAAAAGATGGTTATCCAGAGACAGTTATAGGACAAACAGTAAGAGTAGTTTGTCCTGATGGATATGATGGTGTAAGAACAAGAATATGTAATAATGATGGTAATTGGGGAGATGAAGATAAATCAGGCTGTTCAGCTGGTGCTGAAGCTTCAAGAATTGATTATTTCCCATCTTTACTTAGTGGAAGTGTAGGTGTTTCTATTGAGCCAATGGTTGCTAGTCCAAATGGTATAGTTTTATCATATGAAATATCTCCAAGATTACCAGATGGATTATCTCTTGATCCAAAATCTGGTATTATATCTGGTATTCCATCTGAAGAAGTAAGTCCACAAAAGACTTATACTGTTACTGGAAGAACATTAACGAGTAGAGTATTAGTCAATATAATGATTACTATTAACACATTAAAATGTGAAAGTAAAACTGAATTTGGTAAAACCTATCCTGCAGTTCCGGTTGGAGGAATAATAATAGGTAAATGTCTTGATAGTTATAGTGGATATTCAACGAGTGTTTGTGTTTCAACAGGATCTGGAGCAAGTTGGGGACCTTGGGATAAAATAACTCATTGTAATGTCGGACAGTCTGCTGGCTGTCAATTTATCAATGATGTAGAAACAAAAGTAGGAGCTGTTGTAAATCAGCCAATTACATGTTCGAGACCTCCAACTACTGTAACAGTAGAACCATTCTTACCAAATGCATTGACTGTCACTACAAGTGGAAATGGTTTATTATTGAGTGGTACAGCAAATATTGCTTCAGCAAAACAAACATATACAATAAATGCAACTTATGGAATTAATGGTTATGATGTTATTTCATTTGATTTGTCAGTTTATGAAACAATAACAAGTTGTACATTAGGATTCACTGGCTCATTACCAATCGTACTGAATGTAGAAACAACAATAATTCCAGCAGAATGTAATTCAATAATCACATCTTATCAATCGAATAATCTACCACCTGGTTTTACAATAGATAGTAAAACAGGTTATATAAAAGGTATAGCCACAACTCCATATAGTGGTTCAATAACAGTAAGTGTATCTAATCCATCAAATACATTCCAATATCAAATCCCAGTTACTATCACTGATAAAGTGGAAAGTCTATCAGGTTTAGAAGGATATATTACAAATGAAGGTCAAATAACAGATTTTAATACAATATACAATCAATATATGTCTGGTAGTTTAGTAACAAACAAATTACCGAATATGCCTGAGAATATAGCATCTTTACATGTTTCTGAAACAATGATTTGGCCTGGTCCAATGACAAGAAAAACATATTATTGGGTAGTATTCAAAGGATATATGAATGTAAGATGTGCTGGTACATATTATATACAATCTGGTGGAGATGATAAAATGGCATTATTTATTGATGATATGACAACTCCTCAATATATTAATACTCAATGGAATGCAATTGATGAACATAATATGACATTGACATTAGGACCACATGAAGTAATGATTATGTATCACAATGCTGAAGGTTCAGGAAATATAGGTATGAAATGGAGATGTCGTGCTTGTGGAATTAACACACTTACCCCAATAGAAGATTCAGTATTTAGTCATGGTAGTTTTGCACCATTACAAAGAATAACCTATCCAGTCAGTGATATAATATTGATTAAAGGTATTAATAGTGGTGAAATAAGACCAACAGTAGTAGGTGAAGTTACATCTTGGAGTATAGACAGAGATACTCCACCAGGTGTAGTATTCCAAGATGGTATATTTAGTGGTACTCCAACAGAAGCTTATCCTCGAAGAGAATATACAATAATTGCTTCAAATACAGTAACTGCAACACAAAAAGTATATCTTGGTACTTTAGATAACACAACAGATACAATGGCGAAAGGATTAGTAGGTGAATATTACAGTGGAGTAATAACAAGTTGTGAAGCAATTGATGCAAGTTTAATACCTGAAAATTATGCTTTAAGATTTGAAAGAGTAGAAAGTGATGGTTTGAATTTTGAAGAATCAGTAGCTGTTTGGAATGGTTTAAGTGGTGAATTTCAAAATTCCTACATAGCATTTTGGAGTGGTTATTTATATGTTCAAGAAAAAGCCACATATTCATTTACAATGACATGTCAAGATTGGTGTAGTATGTATATCAGTACTGAAAAACCTTATACAGCTGAAGGATGTGGAAAAGTGACAATAGATATCCAACTTTCTTTAAATCAAGGATTTCAATACTTTGCAGTTTCTTATGGAAAAACAAATAGTGGAAGAACAAAATCCTTCTCAATATCATGGTCTCAAGATACTGGTAATTTCCAATTTGATAAGAAGATTTTAGATAATAATTATTTATATCACAAACCAGAAAGTTATTTAGAATACACCTATAAGAAAGCCAGATATATCAGTAATGTGGAAATTAAAAGAAATACTCCATTATTTGTTTCAGTAAATCCAAGTGCATATAAATCATTCAAGATAAAGCCATCATTACCAAGTGGTTTATTTATTGATGAAACAACAGGAGCTATATATGGTAAATGTACTTCATTCTCAGTTGCAAATATTGTTTATACCATAACAGCAACAAGTACAACTGGATTAGAACCATTAACATCTAAAATCGAATTTGCTGTAGAACCAAGATATATTCCAAGTGATTTAGTATATCCTGATATAGATGGTCAAATAGGTCAACAATTATTTAGAATGGTAAATAATGTAAAAGTTACTTCAATTATTCCTACAGTTAATAATGCTGTTAGTATATTCTATCAATTAGAAACTAAATTACCAAAAGGTTTATCATTAGATCCATCGACAGGTGGTATTAGTGGAACTCCATTAGAGACATTTAGTGGAACAGTAAGAATCTCTGCCAGTAATCCATCTGGAAGAATAGAAGTAGATGTTAATATGGTGATAAGAGGTTGTGATGGTGGAAAAGTATTCCAGAAAATCGATTATACAATAGGAAGTGGAGATGTGAGTGTAGTATTAGCATCAGAAAGTGGAATGAAATTCTATGAAAAACAAGGTCCACTCAATGCATTCCGAAGTTATGAATATCAAGGTTGTGCTAATGCTGGAACAAATGTATTGAATTTCACAACAGGAAGTAGTTCATTCTTTGGTGGTAGTTATGTAATATCTGTTGATGGATTAGTAGTGAAATCTGGTTTTTATGAAGGTAAAGCAAATACCAGATATTCATTTAGATATAACAATGTAATTCAACAAGCAGTTCCAACATTGACATATGAAACAAAAACCTCGTTGATTTATGGTGAAGATTTAAGATTCAATTTAGATGTAGTAAATGGATGTAAGAATTTCGTACTTTTAAATCCAATCAAAATACCAGAAGGTATTACATTTGATACAGAAACTGGTTTAATAACTGGCTCATCAGATAAACTCCAATTCTCTCCTCAATATAGTTTCACAGTAGAATGTAGTAATGATATTGGAACATCAAGTCCATATAAGATTACAATTGATAATTTAGGAGGTTGTGATAATGAAGGAACATACTTCAAGATTAGATTTAAGACTGGAAAAGATGGTAATGATATGTCAGTTCGAATGAGATATTTCACAACTCAAGCTCAATTATTCTCATTAGTAAATGCTTTGCCTGATTATAGTGAGAAGACCTTAGATTTCTGCGTAATAGGTGGTGTTTATGAAGTAATTTATGGTTCTGCAAGTAATAAGAAATGGTCAAATGAAGCAAGAGTAGACATTTTGATGGATAGTTCTGAATTATATACATTCCAATTTAAAGAAGATACTGGACCAAAGACCGAGAAAGTGACATTAGCTAACTATGCAAGAGAAACTTCATTATGGTGGTTTGGAAATACTGAACCAGAAACTGATTTATATAAATATGAATTAGATAAGAAATTATTTACCCAGAGATTAAGAGCTAATCAATTCCCACCAAGATTATCGACAACCAATTATTATGCCCTTGAATTCTACTTCAATGATGATGTAAAACAGATTTATTCAATTGCTCAAACAGTGACATATGATGCTGGTATAGTGATGTATTTGAATGGAAAAGAATTCTATCGAAAATACTTACCATCTGGTTATATAAACTTCAATACAAGAGCCACAAAGAAATTTGATACAATAGTACCCAGAACAGTTTCTGCAGCTCAAATTCTTATAAACAATGGATATAATTATTTAGTAGTTGAAACACATAAACATCGAAGTAGTCAAACATTAGATCCATTTAAAATGAGTGCTACACCAACCATATTCATTGGTGATAATTGTTGGGGTAGAACTGATATGGGTGGAATGCATGGTAGAACTAATAGACCTGATATAACTTATGAAGGTGAATTTGGACAGCATAAAGCAGTGGATTATGTAATTGATACTTATCTTAAAACAGTATTCAATCCAGGTGAAACAGTAGAATTAGAATGGTGGTATTATAATGAAAAAGCAGAATTCTTCAGTAGATTCGATATTTACACTGGTGTACATAGTGGTAATTATGTAGCAAAAAGTTTTAAAGTATATGGTGCGAATGATCATGATGATCCTGAATATGAGTTGTTAGTTGAACAAAATAACATTAAAAATAGTCAATGGCAAGTTAGTAATGCTCATTTATCAAATAATTACAAATCATATCATATATACAAAGTGGTAATTCCACAAACATTTGGCTTAACAAATGGAAAATATGAATTAAGAATTCCCGAAATAAGAGCAGTAAGTTGTACATTAACATATTGTCAACCAGATGGTATTTGGCCATTAACAGCCAGTAGATACACAGCCACAATGAAATGTTCTGGAGCTGGTGAATCAGGTTATATTAAAAGAACTTGTAGTGAATCTACTCAATGGGGTCAAGAAGATAGATCAGCATGTAAACCCTCAGCTACTTCAATTAGTTATAATTCAATGTCAAGCTTAGATTTCCCAATTGGTTATGAAAAATCATATTTATTAACAAGTAATGGAGGTGTTAATAGATATACAATAAAAGGAGATTTACCATCGGGAGTATTATTTAATTCAGAAACAGGTGAAATCAGAGGTAAATCAACAAGTAAATTAACGTCTTCATGTGTAGTAAGTGCAATTATAAATGCAGAAACATATCCAACAGTGAGTATAACAATAACGAGTGACTATATAACCTGTAAAGAATTTGATGGTTATAAAGAAACCACAGCATTTGAAGAATCATTTAAGCCATGTGATGATGGATATGAAGGATTCAAGAAGAGAGTGTGTTCACAATATTCTCCAGGAGACTGGGGAGATGAAATCACAACAGGATGTAAGATGTTAAAACCAAGATTCTCTTTCCCCCAAACCCAAATAAGTGTGATACAAGGTGAATATAAAACAATAGCTGCAGTAGCTCAACCAGTAAAACCAAAATCTTATTCGTTAGCATTTGAAGATGGAACAGATATATCATCCTCAGGAATAACAATATCCAATGAAGGAATAATCACATTCAGTACAACAAATACATTTAATGTAAAAACATTAAAAGTGACAGGTACAAATGATGGTGGTTCAACAACAGTAGATTTATTAGTATCTTCGTTCAGTAGTGATGGTACAACGTTTACATATAGTCAAGGAATGTCATTCCAATTATCAAAGAATGTAGAAGTAACAAGCGATCAATATCCACAAGAAAGTGTTTTAGTAATAGGAGCATTTAAAGAAGTTAAGACAGTTCCTTTATTACCAACAGGGCTTCAAATCTCAACAATAAATGGAATGGTTTATGGAACTCCAATTGCTGATTCTCCTTTAACAAACTATGTAGTGACAGCCATATCTGAAAGAGGAATATCTGTAAATGGTGGTCAATTTTCATTAAGTGTAACAACCAAATATTGTAGTGCGGCAACTAATTATACTCAAGCTGAAGCTGGTCAATATAGTAAAAGAGATTGTCCTCGAGGATATAAAGGAAGTATTTATCGATATTGCCCATTGAAACCATATCCATTATTTGAAGAAGAAGTGAATAATTGTACAGCAATAAATCCAATAGCTTTCAGTTATCCAAATGGTGGTTCATTTACATTGACAGTGGGTATTGATGTAGTAGAAATAGTTCCAATAATCGAAGGAAATGTGAATACAGTGACATTCACAATAACATCAGGTGAACTTCCAGAAGGTTTATATTTAGAAAAGAATGGTAAAATAACAGGTGCTCCAATCAGTGAAGGAAATTCAAGATTAACAATTCAAGCTAAAGATACAGATCCAATTGAAGCATATTTAACATTAACAATAGTAAAAGCATATTGTGAATCTTCATCTGAATGTCAAAGAACAGAAGCAGGTGGATTATGTACAAAATCCTGTGGAAGTGGAATGGATGGTTTAATCACAATTCGTTGTTCATTTAGTGCAACACCTGAATGGATGGAACCTGATACAACATCTTGTATTGCTGTAGCACCTGAGTCATTCACCTATCCAATGATGAATCAATTACCATTTTATGTGGGAATGATAAACTCTTATAAACCAAGTTATACTGGAGGAAAGCCAGATAAATATGAGATAACAAAAGGATCAGTTCCAGATGGAATAACATTCAATATCAAAGATGGTATGTTAATTGGTTCAACTCAAAGAGAAGGAGGTCCATACACATTCACAGTAACTGCAAGTAATTCTCGAGGTTCAAAGAATGCCGAAGTGACAATAACATCGGTATTAGCAAAATGTCCTGAAAGAGATGGATTTGAAGAAACAATAGCTGGTGGTGTAGCAACAAAGCCATGTACAGGAGCAACTGAAGTAGGTGAAATAGTAAGAGAATGTCCAAGAGAACCAAATCCACAATGGGGTCCAATACAGAATAAATGTAAAGAAGGTGCTCCAATAATCGAATATCCAGCGAAATTATTAACAGTTTATCTTGATGTTCCATTCAAGATGGAAATAGCTAGAGTTCAAGGAAATCCAACTGAATATGAAGTAGAAGGTGATTTACCTCCAGGTATAACAATAAATCCAGATGATGGAACAGTGAGTGGAACAGTGAAACAAATGGGAGAAATAACTTCTTATGTTGTTTATGTTTATGCAACTCGAAAGTTAGATTCAGCGATATCTAATAAATTCTTATTATCATTTGATATAGCTAGATTCACGTGTGCAAGTGAAGGAAGTTGGCCAAGTGCAAATTATGGATATAATTCTGCAATATTCTGTCATAGTAATTACACTGGTATTCAAACAAGATCATGTAGTAGTTATAAGATGTCAGGTGATATTCCAATTGGTCAATGGGGTAGTATAGATGACAGTAAATGTATATTGAATGAAGAAGTACTTGAACCACCAAATAACGATATAATTGTTTCATATGAGTTATTAATACCAAGAGTAGAATTATCTGATATGACTGCTCAACATTATCAAGCTTTACAAGAAACCACTACATTTGTAATTGCTAATATATCCAAATCAACAAATGCTGGAGCAACAATAAGTGATGGTAAGATAGTGATATTATTTGAAACAACTGAAGGAGTGTCTGGAGTAATAGCTAGAACATTGATAAGAGATTCAACAAGTAATTGTGAAAAGATATTGAATATAATAAACAAAAACATTCAAGAATATCAAAGACAAATGAACAGTTATATAGTGAATAATTACAATGGATTCTTCTCTCAAGATTTAATTTCAGTTTATTCAACAGGTGAATTGATTCATCCAACTTCTTATGTACCAGCCGAAGATAGTGGAAGTGGAACAAATGTAGGTTTGATAATAGGACTTGTAATAGCAGGTGTAGCTGTATTATTGATAGTTTGTGGATGTGTTTATTGTCGATTTGTAGAAAAAATATCAGTTAAAAAAGCTACAAGTAGAAAGAAGAAGCAGAACAAATTAGATAAAGAAGTGAAGAAAGAAGTTGATAAAGGAGGTATGGAAGCTAAAAAGGATGGAGTGAGAGTATAAACACAATGAAGTTATTATTATTATTTTAATTATACTATGTTTTACTTCATTATTTGTTTTGGGGAATAAATTATAATAAACGAAGTATAAAATACTATTGAGCTTTAGAAGAAAGAATCTAGTTGTTATTTTTTTCATTTCATATTTTTATTTTAACAAAAATAAGTATATACATATATCATTAAGACAAAAACAAATTATTCAAAAAGGGTAATTTCTTGCATTCTTTTATCTAATTTACATTGTATTATATGTTTCGACAGAATTAATGGAGAATATGAAACTGAGCCGCAATAACTACAACGAAAATTTGGTGGATTTATTTTATCATATTCATTCATTTTATTAACAACCATTTCAATATGCAAAACACATTTTATATGTGTTATATAAGGATAAAGGACTTGCTTTGAAAAGAATGAAGAAACTCTTTTCCTAATCTAAACAAGCAAAAGAATAATAATTTCTATATACTGACGAATAAATATGTACATTATGTTGGCTTATAAACCATGTATAAAATGTTAAGTAGTCAATTTTTGAATCTTCATATGGAAACAATACTACATCTGATGCTAATGATTCTGATATTCCTAAAATTTGATTTACCAACAATAAAAACTCAGATTTTGATATAAATCCACTTTGAGATTCATCACACAAATTAAACAAATATTTCAGACGAACATCATAATCTTCATAAGATGGCTATAATAAATGTATAGAACAATATAAATTATATATCATAATACATTATCATTTATAATTACATTTCTATATTCATCAATCAAACGTTTAGCTTCATTTAATTCTTCGCATTTCTTCCCTTCTTTTATATGATTATTTATTCTTTCTATTTCCTTATTGTAGTTCTCTGTAATATACGATTCATAAGCTATTCTATCAATAACTCTATTTTCTTCTTGCTCTCTTAAATTATGTATTACCAACCATCTTCTAACAACAGATTGTATTTTTATTAGCTTCTTTATATCCTTTGATTTATAATATCTGTTACTTTTTCTTACATTTTTGATTGGCGACATATTTACGTTAAACTGTAAATCATTTAAGATAACTGGAGTGCTTTTTGACTCTTTTCTAAATTTTAATGTCATATTTTCTTTATGTACTGGTGAAACCATTGGTTCATCCCCAAAATGTACACACATAGAAGATGAGCGTCTAAAATTTTTGGATGGAGTGATTGGTATACCATACTCTTCTAAATCATCTAAATCTGTGTCAATTGTCTTCTTTATTAAACTACATCTGGGTGACATTTTAATTTTGTCTATATAGTTTTGTCTGATATTATCACTTTCATTTAATTTATTGGAATTGTTAAAGAACAATTTTGGATGAGACGATATAGCACCAGCTGCTTTTTGTGGAGATTGTACTGTTACTATCCTTGGAGGTTTACCTGGAACAAAATTATTTCGCTCTACAGCCATTATAACAATCTAAAACATAATTTTTTTCGATTTTATCAAATCTTGTATCTTAAAATAAAGCTTGGTTTGATGGGAGGTTATAGTTTAGAAATAAAAAAATCAAAAAAGGCGGGATTAAGTTAATCATTTTAAAACCACTCGCGATCTTTTAATATAAAAGATTAAAGCATAATGAGTTTCAATACAGCTGATCTAACTGATTTTGTGAAGAAGATTGGAGAAGCTAAATCCAAACAAGTATAAATATTGCAATAATTGAAATAGGAAGAAGATTTATTAGTATTTCGTGAAGTAAGAAGATTAAAGTTAAGTATGACTATGCCTCATGCTGATTTTGTATATTTTAAATATTAATTTATTTATATTGTAGAGACTTCAAAGAGATAGTATGATTCGACTTATTTATTGCGAAATGTTGGGTCATGATTGTTCATTCGCTTATATGAAAGCAGTAGAGTATGCTGCTAATCCAAATGAGTTGATTAAGCGTTTAGGCTATATGGCTGCTGCTATCTGTATCCCACCAGATCATGATTTTAGAATGATGATTGTCAACCAAATGTGTCAAGATATGCAATCAAAATCCCAATTAAATAGTTTAACTGGATTAGCTGCTTGTCGTACATTATGTGTGAATAGTTTCATCGCAATCTTACAACCACCTGTTTTAAAGCTATTAACATCAAAAGAAGAACTTATTAGAAAGAAGGCTGTGATGTGCTTACATAGATTCTTACAACTCGAACCAACTGCATTAGAAAACAACCAAACTGAAATTCGTAAAGCATTATGTGATTCAGATCCATCTGTAATGGGTGCAACACTAAATATTATCTACGATTTAGCAAAAATTGATCCAGTTCCGCAAAAGGATTTAATACCATCTTTAGTAAAGATATTATCTCAAATCCGTGAACATAAATTACCTGCTGATTACGATTATCATAGAATACCAGCACCATGGATTCAAATCCAAATATTACGTATATTTGGATTGTTAGGAGCTGCAGATCAAACTAGCAGTGAAAAGATGTATAATATATTAGCTTTAGCTATTAAGAGAAATGAAATTGATTGTAATATTGCTGATGCTATACAATATGAAGCTATTAGAACAATTTGTAAGATATATCCCAATGATACTTTATTAAAATCAGCTGCTGAAGCAATTGCACGATTTATATCATCTAAGAGTAATAATTCTAAATATTTAGGAATTAATAGTTTATCTTACATTGTTAAAGATAATCCTCAATATGTTGCCAACCATCAAAGTACTGTAATGGATTCATTAGAAGAGAAAGATGATAGTTTAAAGTTAAGAGCATTTGATTTACTATTCCAAATGTGCAACTCTAATAATCTTAATGTTATTGTTGAAAGAATGTTGAATTATCTACAACAAAGTACTGATGAGTTTATTCGTAAAGATATTGTTCAACGTATTGCTGATATGGCTGAGAGATTCTCACCAGATCCAAGTTGGTATATTACTACTATGACACAACTTTTCCAATTAGGTGGAAATACATTGACTATTGATTTAGCTAATAATATGTTAAGTATCTTAGCTAATGGTGTTGGTGATGATGAAACTGATGTGAAGTTACGTACTGATGCTGCTACTGCCTATTTACAATTATTAGATAAACCAAAGTTACCAACAGTTGTTGAAGAATTAACAGCTTGGATTGTGGGTGAATATGGTCATTTAGCTTATGAAAATAGTGCTTCAGTTGCTATTGAAAAGATTTGTGATTTGTACGATAGAGAAGGTAATGATAGTGTAAAAGGATATTGTTTAACTGCTTTAGCTAAATTAGTAGTATCAAATGGTGGAGAAACTGAAAGATTAAGAGAATTATTAAATAGATTAATGTCTGTACAGAATGTAGATTTACAACAAAGAGTTGTATTAATTGAAGGTATTTTGGCAAACATGTCTCAAGCTATTAGTGCATTAACGCCAGGTATTACTAATGAAGTATCTGTTGATAAGAAACTATCATTTGCTGATAATTATGTACAACAATTAAGAGATAATGGTGCAAAAGAATATGAACCACCAGCTATCTTAGATTTAGAAGATGAAGAGAAACAAGCTGAGTTGAACTTTGATGCTTATGCTAAACCAGATATACCAATTCCAATGAATGCTCCTATTAACAGACATATTGCTGTAAAAGAAGGTCAAGTTACTATGAAATCAATTTCTGAAGCTAAAAGACAAGCTAATGTACAGAAAGGTATTTCTAAAGAGAAAGCTGTTCCAGTATTAAGAGAACCAGCTGCTCCTAAACAACGTAATGCTGGTTTTGGATCTGTTGGTGGTACATTCTCTTTGCAAGCATTACAGAAACCAGCTGCTGCACCTGTAGCTGCTCCTGCTGCTGTTGCTGAAGAACCACAAGAAAGTGGTAGTGTAGATCCATATGCTGATCAAGGATATGATGATACTGGTGCTGAAGCTGATGTATATAGTGAACCAGCTGTTGATCAACGTGAACAAGACGCAGCTGCCTTATTTGGTGGTGTAACTACAGCTGCAGCTCCAAAGAAGAAAGTTGTTAAGAAGATTGTGAAGAAGGTAGTGAAGAAAGTTCCAGCTGGTGGTGCTGCTAAATCTCCAGCTGCAGCTGCTCCCGCTGCCTCTGCTGCTGCACCTGCCGCTCCAGCTGCACAAGATCCATTTGAATTCAATTTCTTTTAAATGAATATATAAAGAAATATACATATTTATGCTTTTAATGATGTTTTTTTTAAAATTTGTATATTTTCTTAAATAGCTAAAACAACAATGGAGAGAATAACAAAAAATATGATTACTCATTGTCATAATTTAAGTATTTTCTATAGTTCTGTCTAAACTCTTTTCTATATTTAGCATTTGCTTGTTTAAATTTCTCTAAAATTGTATCTTCACTTACCTTCTGTTTCTTAATATCTTCTTTCTCTTCATTTATCAATACTAACTTGTTCTTTTGTGGTCTTACTGGATTACAAGCAATATTAAATAAACATAAAACAGTTTCCACAAGATTACAGTCATTTTTAAAGTAAATTTCAAATTTTCTTTCAAATTTCATTAATATAAAGCAAATAATTCCATAGAACAAATCTCTAACTGAAATATTCTTATTACACAATAAGCCATTGATATAAACTATTGATTCTAAACTAAAATGTAAATTGTTCATTATTCTTTGCATTTCATTTGTCAGAACTTCCAATGTAATTTCCTCATGATTATTATTAATATGTAAAACATTAATAAAAGCTGTAACTTCATTATTTAAATCAGACATATGATTTGTACTTCTAACATCTGTACATGGTAAATAAATGGATTTTGATATTTGCAGTATTTGATCTAATAAAACGTTAAATTTCTTTGAACAAACATCATATGAATCATGTTCATTTATAATCAATGGTAAATATGTAATAATCAATTCTTGAAGGGATATTTGGTAAATTGAAGGTAATTTGGGTATATTAGCCAGGACTGAAGATAATATCTGTTTAAAATCATTTGGAGTATAGTGTAAAAAATGAACATTCAATTCAGCGAGTGTATTGAACTTATCATCTAATTTATTCTGATAAGAATCAATTTTATTTAATTCTTTATCACTTACTGTGAATAATATATAAATTGGTGGTTTAAATTGATTATATGAAGATTTATTGATATAATAATCATTCAACTGCCTAAGTACTGATTCAATTGATGAAAAATCATACTATTTGATCAATAGATAACATAATATTTATATACAATATCATTAAAGTGATGTAAATAAATAATTGAACAATTCCCATTCATTTCATTTTCATAAATACTTGTAAATGGAACTACATTTAATATTATTCTTAATTTGTCTTTATAATCATCAACCAATTTAAATGAATCTATATAAGAAATAAATAGATATAGTACATATATACTATTGATATTATCAAAATATATATTAAACTGTTCAGAAACATTACTTATCAATTGTTCATATTTCTCACAATTATATTTGTTTGCTATATGAGTAAATAGCAATTTACATCCGTAAGTAATTAAATATGGATTTCTTTC
Source organism: Proteromonas lacertae (assembly GCA_002245135.1). NCBI lineage: Eukaryota > Bigyra > Opalinata > Proteromonadidae > Proteromonas > Proteromonas lacertae. The sequence goes on from NGBS01000324.1 coordinate 47,627, forward strand.
AATGAATTCTTCTGTAATGAGTTGTTTAATATTAATCTGTGGTAATTCTTTTATTTGAATTGGATTTGGTATTGGAATAATCACATTATTATTATGATTTATGAATTGGTTTTGGTTGAGTATTTGTGTGAAATTAATTTCTGTTGATGTTGATGTTAGACTCTTTACAATTCTTTTATATTTCACATAATCAAGAAGTTTATAAAAGTAATACTTTTCAATTTTTATTATTTGTTTTTCAATAAAATTCTATTCTCATTATAACAATAGTAATATATATACTTTAACTATTTTTCCTTTTAGTTTCTTCAATTGTTTCTTTTTCTCTTCATATTCACACTTTTTATTCTCATTTTCTCTATATCTTGATTCTTTTTCTTTCTTTACATATTCTCTCCATTTTACAAATCTGTATCTCAATTTGAAAGTATTTATTACATTTATTCCTATTATTACCATTTCATTCTCTATTAGTTCATTATATATAGATTTATAAATTAATCTTTGCTTAATATCATTCAATTCTTCTCCTTTATTAATAATACTTCTCCTTTTTGGTGTTTCTACTTGATTTGATGGTGGAAATGAAACAGAAATATTATTGTTTTTGTTTGGACTAACAATAGTTTGATGTGGTATGTAGATATTACTCTTTTCAGGTGATAATACATTCTTCTTAGTCTCTGGACTATTATTATTGACTTGATGAGGTGGAGTAAGTAATATATTATTATTATTATTATTATCAGTTTCAGTATTATTTAGATGAATAGTAGGAGGTGTTAAGAATGATATATTTGAAGGAGTTTGAAAAATATTTGTTGAAGGAGTATTTGTAGTTGTGGTAGTAGTAGTAGTAGTAGATGATTGTGGAAATAATGATGTTGTATTATTATTTATTGGAAATAGTGGTGGTGGTGGTGGTGGTAATGGTTGTTGTTGTTGTTGTTGTTGTTGTTGTTGTTGTGATAAATTACTCATATCAACAACAGAATCTCTTCTCTTTCTTGTGGATGACAATGAAGAGAGTGAAGGAAGTGTAGTAGGAGGAGGTAAAGATTCATCTGATAATTTATAATTGTTAATATTATTATTCTCATTAGTTATCTGTTTCTTTTGTTTCAGTTTCTCCATTAGTTTCTCTGATATTGGATTAGTGTAATTTGGTAATGTTTGTGGTAAATTATAACTCTGAATTCTTCTACTACCATAATATAAAATATCTCTTCTTGAAATATCTGATGTTAATGATAATAGATAAGGTGAAGGATACATTGGAAATGAAAATGAAGGGATTTCATATTTCGTATTTTTCTATTCAAATGTATATAAAATAACATAATTATACACCAAAAAATATCTTATCATTATCATTCAATTCTAATTTATAATATTTCATAAATCTTTCAAATTCATTATCATCTTCTATTCCAAATATTTTCTTAATTTCATTTATCTCATATTCTGAACCTGTTCCTTGACATAAAGTATTAATCGTTTTATTTCTCACTAATTTAATATATATATATATATATATATACTTATAGGATAAAATCTTCTCAATAAACATCCAAACAAAAATGGAACTTCAAATATCAACTTAAAGAAATGATTATAATCATTCAATTTAATATATTTATATAATTTAAAAAATGCTTTAATATTAGGATCAGATAAGCAATCTTTTGGTATTTTTGATGAACTAAATGTCAATTCAGCTACTGAAGAACTATCACCACTTTCTGTTGTCCTCATTAAACGTAACAACAAGAAATAAGCTCTAAATTCAGCTTCATAAGGTGAAAACAACTTCGGATCATGTCTTATTCTCATATCATCATATAAATCTAATAATTGACTTAAACAAGCATTCAATTGTTCCATATTCTGTTGAGAACTATAAACATTAGTTACACCACCTCCTTTGCTACTATTGGAATGACCTTCACCTAAATAATTCAACTCATGATCACAGATTATATGATATCTACTAATATACTCAAATATTCTAATAACATCATTACTATTCCTACATCCTTTATTGTATTGTTGAGAGGTACAATCCATTCTTATAGCTCTTGTTCTATCCCACAAATAATTATATATTTCTAATAATGATATTGTTCTTCTATTCATATATATATATATATATATTAATATACTCAGTATTAAATCTTGGATCACTTCCTAACTTATCTCTATCAATAATATTATTCAATATATATTCCATTGTTTTTAATAATACATCAGGAGTTCTAATCTTATTAAGATCATCTGTATAATTATTATCTGCTGCACTTCTTACAAATTTCTTTATAATCATATCTTCTAAATGTAATTCTTTACCAGTTATTAAGTCTTTTATGTTTGGATGAGGTCTTTCTAAGATATGTAATTTATCTGAATCTGCTGCTGTTACTATACCTGGATCTTGATCATAATTAGATTTTCTATTTTCCATTTCTTCTCTTGGACACATCGTTGTACATTTACCATCAACGTATTTGTTATTTTCAGTTTCATTTATTAGAGTATAATGATTTATTGGTGATGGGATTGGATAATTTGGATCTGTTTTTATTATATTTGGATTATAAGTTTGAGTAGGTTTGATTGTGGATGTTAATTCTTCTTCTTCTTTCTCTTCTTGTTTTAGTTTTTGTTGTCTTGTCAATACTTCATTATTATTATTATTATTTGTAAATGTTTTAATTGGTTTAGTATTACTAATCATTTCATGATAATTATTATCTTCTGATTTTGGTTCAAATATTTCGGTATTATTTCTTGTAAACGTCTTGGTAGTTGTATTAAAAGAATTAATAGTAGTAGGAAAGGCAGAAGTATTAGCATTAGCTGTATTTGAATTGTTATTGATTGGGAATGTTGGAAATACAGATGGTGTTGTTGTTGTATTTATTACTGATGAATTACTAATTGGATTACTACCGAAAACATTCTGTTTTGAAAATGTAGAAGATGCATTGGAATTGAAAATATTATTATTAGCGAATGGAAACTGTTGTTGTTGAAGTAGTGGTTTATCATTACTATTACCAAATGGAAATTGTATTATTTCAATTTGCATATCAGAAAAGTCATCATTCATTTTCTTTCTAATCTTAATTTCACCATTATTATTATTATTATTAGCAGTAGTATTACTAAATGGTGGAGTAGGAGAGATAGTTTGTGGTGGAGTTGGAATTGGTCTAATTTTCTGATGGAAAACAATTGGAGGTTTTGATACTTTTGGTTGGCTTGTAGTATTTATAAATGGATTATTATTATTATTTGTATTTGAATGAAATGGAAATGATGAAGATGATGGTATTACTTGAGGAGATTGTTGAGGAAATACAACATTAGTTATAGGTGCATTGATCTTTTGCTCAATTGGCTTTATTGGATCATCTATGTGTTGAAATTGACAGTTAGGGTTTGTACAACCTTTTGGAGTATTATAATACTTACATCTCATTTGTGAATCATTTTTTATTTTATTACTAAATTTCACATCCATACCCTTTTCTTTAGCTAAATTTAATGCTTTTGCAGTAGATTCCTTTCAATAATAACTAAAAAATATAGATATACCTTATCTGCGAATTCTATCATAGCTCCGGTGTTATGGCTTATCATCTTCATATTTGTTTTATTAGAAGAAGCGAATAATGTACTAAAATTACAGTGAAACAAAAAAATACTTCAAAGCTGCCTCAGATGCATATTCTGTTGGAAGATTGTGTATACTAATTGTATCTAAATATAATAGTAAGTTATGAAAAATACTAGACATCTTATTCACTTCAAATGATGAAAATTAATAATACTTAACGAATATATTTTTAGAATCAATTATTTAAAATCTTTTCTTATTTCTATAATGGATGGAAGAAAGCATGAAGTCTTAAGAAAAGCTAAGCAACAGTTTGGAGTACAGAATTTTAATGCTGATCAATACTGTGAAACCTATTTCGAAGAGAATCCAATCGATAACTCTGCTATACAAATTCAAGATCTTAAAAATCAAAAAGTATGTATTGATTGTTAATGTTTTATATAGAGTGCTACCGCCGAAGCATTAAAAGAAAGTGTTTATCACGATTATAAAGAGTTTATACACAGTACAATGGAGATTCAACATCTTGAGAGTGAAATATTAGAAGTGAAACATCATTTAGCAGATGCTGAAGGTTTGTTGAGAAATATGCAAGTATAAATAGATTAGAGGTGTATATTTGTATATTTTATAGACTATACAATTTGGCATACAATTAGTGAGCAAAACAACAGAAGATGAAGAAAAAAGAGAAAGTAAAGACGATTTAATTCCAGATTCTTTGTTATGGCTTGCAGAAGTACCAGATGATATTGATACTCAAATATATAAAGTATAAATACATTTTTATGTAATAAAATAGCGTCGTTATGAACCTGCTGTTAATTTAGTTGAAAAAGCTCGAGAAGCAATAAGAGACACACAAATGACACCTGGAATACAAAAAATAGCAGAAAAGATAAGTAATAGTGCAAATGAATTATCAAATGTCTTAATGAAAGATCTATCCACACAAACTGATCCAGCAGTTATACGTAGATGTGTGAGACAATTAATAGCACTTCATAAAGGAAAAGTTGCACAATCATTATTTTTAAAGAATGCATCAAGTACAATAGAAAAAAGTATAAAGTCATTACCATTAAGTAAAGATTTTGTTACATATATGGAAGAATATACAAGAGTTACATTTGAAACAATAAAAGTATTCATTTATTTATTTATAATTATATATATAGTCTACAGCTGATTCATTTAATTCGTTATTTGCCAATGATAATCCACGTAGTTTATCAGCATTTATAGTGTGGGTAACACAAGAAATAGATTTTTTTTGTAAAGCTTTAATAATGAAGACATGTGGTAGTAACTCAGCGTTATTGCCACGAGATGATTTTGTAAGATTTACAACCTGTGTTAAGAATAGTTATAAGATAATAAGTGAATTAGAAAAATCGGGTTTGACATTTACATTCCATTTTACTAATACTTTACAAAAAGAGATTAAAACAATTGTTACTAATTATTTCTCTAGTTTTAAAGTTACCATAAGTGAAGCAATAGAAAATGAGAATTGGAATATTAAGAGGTTTAAAATAGAAGAAGAGCAGAAAGGAGTAATGATCAAAAGAAATATTTTCTTAACAGATTGTGGACAAATAATCTATGAAATAGTAAATAATCTTGCAATTGATTTACAGAGGTTAGCAATTGGTAATTTAAGTCGAAGTTTACATCAGAGTGTTTTACCTGGTTTAATGAGTATATTAAAATCATTTTTCAATTATATTACTAAACATATTGATGATAATAATAATGGCAAGAAGAAAAAGAGTAGTAATGATGATAATGATGATGAGAATATTGCTTTAATTACTAATTTATATTATTTATCACATGATTTAGTGAAAAGAGTAACAACTTGTTTAACAAGTTTTGGCTTGAATACTAATAATGATTTTAAACATTATTGTGATGATGTGATTGGATATTATAATGAATTTTCGAAGAAATTCTGTAACACCAAATCATCTGCATTAATGAAAGATTGGACACCTAAAGATTATGTGTTTAAGAATACAATGCCTGAAGGTAAAGGTTGGACATCTCGAGCTTTAGCTATACAGAAGATGGTTATACAGATAAGAGAGACTTTATGTAAATACATAGGCGATGAAGAAGGATATAGACTAGTAACAATTATGTGTGATAATATTTTACATATTTTTGATCAGCATAAGGATTGGAAAGAGAAACCTGTAAAAAATAGAGAAAGCTTACATACTTATCTACTTGATGTATATTTAATATATAATATAACTCGTGATTTTACTAAAGATAAAACGGATGATTTATTAAATGCTGAACAAATGGCTATTGATGCTGTAAAGGAAGAAGATGAGGATGTTGAATTAGAAAAAGATGCTTGGTTTAGTAAAAGACTTCCTTATCAACAATGAAGTTTATATTAAAACAGACTTTATATCTATAATTAATGTTTAATTAATCTCATTTTTGTTTATGGTGTTATAGAATAGAATTTATCCCATAATCAAAATAATAATAATAACTTCATTGTGTTTATACTCTCACTCCATCCTTTTTAGCTTCCATACCTCCTTTATCAACTTCTTTCTTCACTTCTTTATCTAATTTGTTCTGCTTCTTCTTTCTACTTGTAGCTTTTTTAACTGATATTTTTTCTACAAATCGACAATAAACACATCCACAAACTATCAATAATACAGCTACACCTGCTATTACAAGTCCTATTATCAAACCTACATTTGTTCCACTTCCACTATCTTCGGCTGGTACATAAGAAGTTGGATGAATCAATTCACCTGTTGAATAAACTGAAATTAAATCTTGAGAGAAGAATCCATTGTAATTATTCACTATATAACTGTTCATTTGTCTTTGATATTCTTGAAAGTTTTTATAATGCCACGAAACTTGATCTTTTATTCAAAGTTCCTAATTGTAAAGTCTGCTATCTATAGCTATATCCATTTGTTTGTTTCATTACAAGGACTACATTATCTGTTGATAAAAGAAGTATAAGGTGGAGGTTATGAAATTAACTGAATTGATCACTGGTATTATTACATTTTCTTTAAAACTACAACAAATTGAATTACATATTAATAAAATTTTGTTTTAACATCGTAAAGAATAACGCATTATTTTAATGTGTTTTATACTAGAAGTGCTAAGTTATATTAATAAACAACTTTGCTATAAGTAAAAACTTAAATAATCACAATTATTCAGGGTTAAATATTAATAAAAAGAATTATTTAATTGAGAAGTCGTAGTGACAATATAATATTATTATAAAATCTTGATTAAGTTATTAAAAGTAGATATTATTGAGAATTCAACACAAAATCAAGTGATTAGATGCATAAATGTTGGTATGATGGGTAATAGGAATTTAGTTGCTGAAAGCGAAGATGTAGTGGTAAAAGGAGATAGAAATCAAATAGTAAGTAACAAATCAGTGAATATTTTTGGTAAGACAAACGAATGTAAAAGAAATAAAGAGATATTTTATTCTAGTCTTAACGATAATGTCCCTCATTAATATAATTTATTTATATATGCCATGCAGATAAATGTCGAATTTTTTGAAAATACTAGTCGTTTTGTGTACACAATATGATTTTCGTTTTCATTTTAATTTTAACAGTTGTTGGTATAATTCATATTTGATATTATTGTTTAATATAGGGTCTTTTTGTCCAGAGTTAAAGAATGATTCATATGCCCATTGGCATAAAGCATATGAAGGAGTTGTTTACGCGAAGTGTTTCGATGGTTATCGAAGTCATGGACCCAATGGAATGCCATTTCGAGAGTGTATAAACGATACTTGGCAGCCAATTGTTCTTCCTTGCCAAAAGTATGAAAAGAGAGAAATGGATGATTCTGCTGATTGTATATTTTGTGTTATTTATATAAATATTACAATAGGGCCACCGCGTCTTCAAATAGACTTAGATGATATGAAATATGAAAGTTTTAACAATACAATCAAGTATTCTGGTGATGTACATGTGAGTGATCCTGATGGATGTTTATTTGCTGAATTATTTGAAAGATCCTACAATAATACAATTTTCATTCAGTATGGATTAAGTGGACAAACATATCCAATAAGTGATAGAGATATTCATATCATTAGTACTGCATATTGTTTTCCAGATCATAAGACAACTTTCCATATTGACGCTATTGTTTCACCAGAACCAACTTACCCTTATTTCTTTGTGAGATTATGTCCACAATCTGATTGTCAAGTGAATGCATCCTATGTTGTAACTCGTATATAATATTCATATAATAAAACTTATAGAAATTGCTTGTCTTCCAATAACTGAAGCAAATGCAACTCATAATGCAATGGTAGGTGGTGAAGCTTCAATAGGTGAATGTGCTGAATTTTATTATTATCCAATAGAGGGTCAGAATCCTGAAAGAAAATGTGGACCTGATTTGATATGGGGTGAACCTGATACAAAGTGTAAAGAGTTAAGTATATATTCATATATTAATAATGCATTATTATTCAAATAGATCGTCCTAAAGTAACAATAGATTATTCTCATCTTTTAATATCTTATGATAATCAAATCCATTATAGTGGTTATGTTACAATAACAGCAAAAGAATGTTTGCCACATTCAATTGAAAAAGTATTTATTTACTACACAGCTAATCGTATAGCTGTAACTGGTATAAATACAAATGAATTTATAACTGATTATTGTTGGCCTAATAACAGGGTTGTAGTGAATATAACAAGAATGGATGTTCCAAATGATTATACGATATTTTCAATAGGAGGATTTGGTAATAAAAAAAGAGAAAGAAAATCATTTTTAGAATCATTCAGTATCGTTTGTGAAGAAAAGAATTTCAATCATGTTACAATGGAAAGATCATTTAAAGGTATAGGATATGGAAAATGTGATGAAAGGTATAAATGGAAAGAAGATTTCAAAAGACCACAAACAATTTGTAATGGAGAGAATCAATGGGTGGAAAATATAAAATGTGATTATTTTAGTATATTTTACTATAGTTATTAATTAAATAGAACCAGTAATGAATTATACATTCCAATTAGAATTTAGTGATGATGATAAATATGTATGGGGAGATGCATTAATTGATTCTGTAATATGTTCAAAAGAATCACATACATTTCCTAAATATTTGTATTTACGATATTGTTATAATAATGATCGTTGGATTTATTTAGATAATATACCTTCATGTCAATTAGAAAGACCATATAGGTTAATGATTCCAACAATGACAGGTCTTAATTTTATGGAATTTGAAGTGTCATATGATGGTGGTAATAATAATAATAATTGGTTTGAGAGAAAGAAAAGTATGAATATTATGATAATTATTTCAAATAGTTTGGGTTTTTTGTTTAGCAGAGAATAAAGAGAATATCAATTGGCCTAAAACGAGATACACTGATGATGCTATTTTATATGATTATGAATGTCCATTATTTCATAAATATGAAGGAGAATCAATAGATAATGGTGATACAATTATTCGTAACTGTTCTCAAAATGGATGGAATAATAATGATCATAAATGTGTTTATGTTAAACCAAGTATAATAATATTTATGATTATATTATTATTGAATAGAATTTGGGATGGAAATTAATAATATCACAATTTGGAATGACAATCCAAATTACATAACATACACTAGAGTTGAATATAATGTAACTGTGTATGATGAAAATGAATGTGTAGCTAAAAAGCCAGAGAAATTAATATTCAGAATATATATGTGGGAAAATGGTTATTGGTCACATAATGAAGATAAAGAAATAGATTACTGTTTTCCTGATGAAGGATTAATTGTAACTGGAGGAACAGGAAGAAATAGGCCAAGATATTTTAAATTGGAATTATTTAATTTACAGAAGAATATTCAATACTATGAGTATCAAGAATGTATGATTATAATATTTCATTGTATTTTTATTATTTTAATTAGGGATTTCATGTCTTGAAATTGATGATAATAACAATCATTTTCATTGTCCATTTACAATAAAAGGTAAAACAGCTAAGTGTTGGTGTGATCCTTTATATGAATATCAAGTACCAGGACAATATTTTTACAGAAACTGTACAAATGGTGTAAGTTTTGATCCAGCAGATCAAAAATGTGTTTGGAGTCCTCCTGATCTAAAAATTAATATAACACAATTAGATTTTTCTTTGGATTATTATTATGGATATGTGAAAGGTAATTTGATAATTAATGATTTATCACCAGTTCCTAAATTGTTTGCAGAAAAGTTTGTGTATATTTTAGCATGTTGGACTGATAAAGAGATTGATTTTAATAAAAATCAGGATTGTAGATGGGCTGAGAATAGATATGTGAGAAAATTTGATTATCCATTTGAGAATAATACATTAGTTATTCCTATCAATCTTAATAGTTATTTTATTAATATGACTCACTTTACAATAATGATTTCTCGAAATGATAATGGCAGAGATTTATCTAGAGATAGAATGTATGATTACTATCATAAAAGTATATATATTTTGTTTTATTTCATTTTTATTTATATAGTTGATCATTGTCAAGCTCAAACTCTATTAGATGGTTCATATGTTAAATATCCAGCATCTTATCCAGGAATAATAAACTCAACATGTAGTGCTTTCTTTATACCAATGCCAAATGTTACTTTTACAAGAGAATGTAAAGCAGATGGTTTTTGGGCTGATAATGAAGCTAAATGTTGGTTAGGACCAAGTGATGGTTCTGGAGAAAAATGTATTTATATATATATATATATATATATTTCTATTTTCAATAGTGGATCGATTTATAATAGATATATCAAATTTAACATTTTCATGGAAAGATAAAAATAGAAAAGGACTAATTTTAAATGGTGTGTTTACTGTAACAGATATATTAAATGGAAGTTGTGCTTTTTGTCCAGATGATGTTACACTACAATATGGATTTACAACAACTCTAGGTGATATATTCTATGGAAATAATGTTAGAAATTATAAATATCCTCTTATAAATAATTCTTTTACTGTTGATCCACCAAATGAACAATATCCATTTGTTGATGATTCTTTTTTATACATATTTTATGTTCAAATATGTATTGGAGAAGAAGGAGGTAGTTTATGTTCACTTGCTTTATCTCGTGTGAATAAAATAATAGGTTGTGCTACTAAAATTTATAATGAAATCCGTTTGCCATATATATTAATGGATGAAAATGTTACTTATGGTTATTGTCCTGAAATATGGGTATATTCACAAGGCTTTCAACCGATAAAAGAATGTGGACCAGATGGTCAGTTTTTAGATATGCATCCAGATATTGAATATTGCTATTATGATGAACCAATTAGTATTCAATGGGATGTAAAAATGTATTTAATTGAAAATGACTATTTCAGAGTTGAAACTAATTATTGGGTAAGAGATAAACATGCTTGTAATTATACAAGACCATATAACAGTTACCGTACAATGGATTTAGTAGGCAAACCAGGTGATGATTATTATTATTGGTATAGCAATAATTACCCTGCAGTGTGTGGAGAAGGTCATAATTATACTCATCAATATCATAGACATCGTATTGATACGTATAAGAGAAGTAGTTACTGGGCATATAAAGTTGTTAGGGCAAAAATAATTACTAATTACAAAGGTATAATTTGGGATAAAGATAGGCAGTTGTATCTTTATCAGAATTATTATGGTTGTCCTCATTACGTTGTGAATAGAATAACATTCAATTTTGGTAATAACTCAGAATATAGAACAGGAGATTGTGAATATTTCTCCAATGTGTATGGAAGTTCAGAAAAACCAAAACTTCAATGCCTTGGTGATAAATGGGAAGAATTTAACACAAATATTTCATGTAAGTTTGAAGAAAAGCATTTCGAAATTGAAGTAGTAGATTATGCAGCATCAGTGACAGAAGATGATTTAGCAAATTTGAATATTACATTGAAATTGATAGATCATGATAATTGTGGCATTTGATTATAAACCAGATTATTTAAAATTAGAATATGAAATAGGTGAAAATCGATGGTATTATAATCACAGTACAATTGAAGATGTAAGTTATTGCTTTGAGAATGGAGAAACAATAATTAATATTTATAATCTCACAGCAAACAATACAGAAGAAATAGATTTTAAAGTTAGATTATGGTATGATAATACCACAATGGTTTTAGCCAGTTTTAGAAGGAGTATATATTTCTATTGTTATATTTTATAATAGGATATTGGTGTCCATTTTCTACATATAATTATGTAAGATGGGATAAAAGTCCATTTGGAGTTGTTCAAGGTTATTGTCAGCCATTCTTCAAGAATTCTTCTGATGCTGTTTTAACAAGAACATGTAGAAATGATGGTAATTGGGAAAATGATTATGTATCTGGTTGTTTAGAATTGGATTTACCATATTTTTCATTAGAATTTATTAACTTTGAAGGTATGTGGGTAAATGAAACTACAGGTCATTATAATATGTCATTTTCAGTTCATATTGTAAATACACTTTGTAGAATTATACCAAATTATGGTCATATTAGATTTGCATATACATTTTATGATTCTGATGAAATGGAAAGTTTTCAATTACCATATGTTAATACAAGTATATGTAATACAAAAGCCAGTTATAGCTATACAATATTTGCAGATATACCTCCATCTATAAAATCAAATTATACACTTCATGCCAAAGTGTGTTTTGCAACAAAATATGAAATATGTGTTCATCCCAGAACTGAAGATGATGTTTGTATATTTATTATTCTTTTTTATTTTATTATTTAATAGTAATAAGATGTATTGGAGATGAAGAATACAATGCAACTTGGCCAAGTCAATTGGTTGGATTTAAAAGCGAATGGTACTTGTATTGAAGATCATGTATATGATGGACTTGATTTATATCCATCAAGAACTTGTGGTGCTAGAAATAAATGGACAAAACCAAAATTACCATGTCGACCAATGGTTACACCTACTTTTGAATTTGATTTTAGTCATGTTACAACCTACTTAGAAAGTGATGATAGAACTGTTTCATTGAATGGCACAATATTTGTTAGAGATTTGAATTTATGTGAAAAATATAAACCATATGTTTATCTTCAGTATTATATATCTGGTAAAGAAAATGATTATGGAGATGATATATGGAGAGTAGACTATTGTTTTAAGAATAATGTTTTTGCAATTGATTATATAGATTTTCAAGAGATTGATGTTCTATATTTCAACGCTAGAATCTGTATTGATGATATTGTGAAGAAGTAATTCAAACATACAGTCAATTTTTATTTTGTACAGCTGATTATTCATATGAGAATATTGTTTGGCCAAATTCTGTTCCAGGTAATTATACAAAACCATGTGGTGAACCATCTGGTTGGTTAGGTCCAGAAGAATTTCCAACAAGAGAATGTTATAGAAATGGAACATGGTCAAAATTGCCATATACATGTTATTTACCAAATCATTGGTGTCAAGCTGTTACAAGAGATAATGCGATATGGCCATTATCAATTCCAAAGATTTCATATGGTCGATGTATTGATAATTATGTGAGTGTTGGACCAAATGGCAGACCAATGAGATTATGTACTGAAGATGGTCAATGGAGTACATTATACTATCCTTGTTATACAAATGATGTGAAATATGTAAAGATATCAATAAAATATGTTGATAGTACAATTGAGAATAATAGATTCCATGTGAATGGTAAGATTCAAATGGTATATACTAATGATACATGTCGTTCAAATGGTGATTATTTGAATATATTATTAAATGCAACAGGAAAATTTGGTGTAGTTGATCCAAGTTATTATGAATTAGGATCAATTCTATTCAAATGTTCACTTGGTGTTATTTATGAAGCTGATTTACCTGATTCTATTTATTTGAATCCTCCAGATAATGAAATTGAAATAGCTATTAATTTAGATGATGGTGTATTAGACAAAGATAGTAAAATATTAGGTTGTTCTAAAGATGAATATTTAAATTCATTTTGGAATACTTCTCATTTTGGTATATCCTATGGAACATGTGATGAAGGATTTATGTCTGATGGTGTTAATGGTAAACCTTCTCGATTGTGTAATAATGATGGCAAATGGGGATCTGAAGTGAATGATACATGCTATAAACCAACATATCAAGATTTAAAGTTTAATTTTGAGTATATGTCTAAATTTGTTGATGATGATACAAATTCCTTCTGTGTTTCTAATTTCATAATGTTTGATCATGTAGGATTATGTCCAGAAGCAGAGAAAGTGTTTGAATTACAATTGTTTTATAGATTTGGGTAATGAAACAGTAGATAAACAATATGGAACACAAACTGTGGAGTATATATGTGAAGATACAATAAGATTTTATTCACCAGATGTTTGTATTTATTCACATTCATCCAACAATATAACATTTACATTATATGCAGATGGAAATCCATCCATCAATACAAATGTAATAATAGGTTGTGCAGAGATAAAAGAAGGTCGTAATAATTGGTATTCATCATTAGTTGATATACAAGAAGGTTTTTGTGATGAAGGTGGTTATATATCTGAAGGTATAACAGGTCGACCAATTAGAGAATGTCTAAGTAGTGGTGAATGGGGACCTATTTCTTACCAATGTATTTTACCTGAGTATAAATTCTATACAATCAATGTAACTGATTCATTTGTGAAAGCTGTAGAAGATGAGTTTTGTTTAGTTACTATTGATGTTAATTATTTTAAAGAAGATTGTAATGGAACAGTTTATAATTATGCAAATCTACTATTCTTTCCATCAAATACAACAACCAACTTAGAATTCTATAACAATTTTACATTTAATTGTTTAGCATCAAGGAATTATCATATAAAACCAGATGGTGATGCTTGTATAAGTGGAAAGTATAATAAAGTAACATTATGGTTATATAATGATATTGATTATATAATGAATACAACTGTAGATACTGGTTGTCATATTCAGTCATTATCTCATGCTTATTTTAATAATTCAATATTTGATCAAGAAATAGAAGGAGTATGTGAAGAAACATATTTAGCAATGAGTGAAAATAGCAAACCAAAAGCGAAATGTCAAAATAACAAATTGTTAACAATAATTGACACTTGCTATGCTGATGATTTTTACACTAGTCGAATGGATGTAAATGATTTAGAAGTCTCAATAGCATATGATAGTAAATTCTGTATAAATAAAGAGATTCATATTTCAATTGAAGATGAATGTCGTGATCCACAAGCACCAATAAAATTGCAACTATTCTATGAAGTAGAGAAAGGCGAATTAATAAAATATAGTGATATTGATTATAAATGTGAAACATCTCAACTAATAAGTAATTTATGTTTCAATTCATCAATTTACAATGAAATCAAATGGTTTTTGTATTATGAAGATGAATTATTAGATAATAAGACAATGATATTAGGATGTAAACCATATAGAAGAGAGAGATTTGAATTACCAAGTAGTACATTTGGTTATAATGTCAGTAGTTGTTCAGAAGGATATGTATATAAAGGAGAAGAGGATAAACCAAAAGGTATTTGTAATAAAGATGGTGTATATGAGAATGTCACTTCCAAATGTTTTATACCAACATATATGGATACAAAATTTGAGTTAAAGAATCTGACTGTTTCATTACCTGTAGATATTAATAACACCTTCTCAGTAGGTGGAATGTTTGTTTACAATTCGAAATGGTTTATGTGATAATGTGAGTGTTGAATTGAGTTTGTCAATTTATTATCAATATGAAGAAAGTGATGATGAAGAGACTTATTTCTTTTCAAACTTTACCTATCATTGTAGTGAAGGTGTTATATCAACTCATAGATTTACAGATCCTTTAATGGTGAATGGTAGTTTATATAACAATATAACCCTTGTTAAGATATGAAGATACATTAATTAGCAAAAGCAGTTTAGTATTAGGATGTAAAGCAACAGAAGATGAATCAAGTATTTGGGAGAATTCATTATTAGGTGATGAAATAAATGGAACATGTAAAGAAGGATATGAACTTGAAAATCAGTTAATTCCACCTTGTCGTGTATGTCATAGAAATGCATCTTATGGTTATATAATGAATGAATGTCGAAAGATATCCTTACAAAACAAAAGAACAGTCTTCCATTAATAATTGGATTATCTTTAGGATTTTTCTTTTTATTATTATTGCTGTTATTGCTGTTAATGTATGTTTATAAGAAATATCGAGATAGTCAAAAAGAAAAAGCAATGAAAACAGTTATACCATCAGATGCTGATATTTCGTTTAGAACATTACCAAGTAGTGATAGTATTGCATTTAACAAATCAAATTCTTCATCATCAGATGATGGTAATTCAAAAGCATTAACTCCCACATTATTTACTAATCCTGTGAAAATGCAAAATAAGAGAAATATACAATTAAAACCAATTGAAAAGCAGAATAAACCAGTGTTAACTTATGTTCCAAAGAAAATGCATTTGATACATTTATGTCAGCTAGAAATGATACTACTGTAAATGAAAGTGATTTAACATTGAAAGTTAATAATAATAATGAAAAAGAAGATGAATTTGAATATAAACAATGTAAATCACAATAATTTCAATTCAATAATAATAGTAATAATAAGAGCGAAAGTGAAAGTGAAAGTGGTAGTGAAAGTGATAATTCTACTACACCATTTATACCAAAAACATTACCAAGAGCTCCACCTAAATTAAATCCA
>NGBS01000023.1:0-103638 GCA_002245135.1 Proteromonas lacertae
TATTTAATTTACAGAAGAATATTCAATACTATGAGTATCAAGAATGTATGATTATAATATTTCATTGTATTTTTATTATTTTAATTAGGGATTTCATGTCTTGAAATTGATGATAATAACAATCATTTTCATTGTCCATTTACAATAAAGGTAAAACAGCTAAGTGTTGGTGTGATCCTTTATATGAATATCAAGTACCAGGACAATATTTTTACAGAAACTGTACAAATGTGTAAGTTTTGATCCAGCAGATCAAAAATGTGTTTGGAGTCCTCCTGATCTAAAAATTAATATAACACAATTAGATTTTTCTTTGGATTATTATTATGGATATGTGAAAGGTAATTTGATAATTAATGATTTATCACCAGTTCCTAAATTGTTTGCAGAAAAGTTTGTGTATATTTTAGCATGTTGGACTGATAAAGAGATTGATTTTAATAAAAATCAGGATTGTAGATGGGCTGAGAATAGATATGTGAGAAAATTTGATTATCCATTTGAGAATAATACATTAGTTATTCCTATCAATCTTAATAGTTATTTTATTAATATGACTCACTTTACAATAATGATTTCTCGAAATGATAATGGCAGAGATTTATCTAGAGATAGAATGTATGATTACTATCATAAAAGTATATATATTTTTTTTATTTCATTTTTTATTTATATAGTTGATCATTGTCAAGCTCAAACTCTATTAGATGGTTCATATGTTAAATATCCAGCATCTTATCCAGGAATAATAAACTCAACATGTAGTGCTTTCTTTATACCAATGCCAAATGTTACTTTTACAAGAGAATGTAAAGCAGATGGTTTTTGGGCTGATAATGAAGCTAAATGTTGGTTAGGACCAAGTGATGGTTCTGGAGAAAAATGTATTTATATATATATATATATATATATTTCTATTTTCAATAGTGGATCGATTTATAATAGATATATCAAATTTAACATTTTCATGGAAAGATAAAAATAGAAAAGGACTAATTTTAAATGGTGTGTTTACTGTAACAGATATATTAAATGGAAGTTGTGCTTTTTGTCCAGATGATGTTACACTACAATATGGATTTACAACAACTCTAGGTGATATATTCTATGGAAATAATGTTAGAAATTATAAATATCCTCTTATAAATAATTCTTTTACTGTTGATCCACCAAATGAACAATATCCATTTGTTGATGATCTTTTTTATACATATTTTATGTTCAAATATGTATTGGAGAAGAAGGAGGTAGTTTATGTTCACTTGCTTTATCTCGTGTGAATAAAATAATAGGTTGTGCTACTAAAATTTATAATGAAATCCGTTTGCCATATATATTAATGGATGAAAATGTTACTTATGGTTATTGTCCTGAAATATGGGTATATTCACAAGGCTTTCAACCGATAAAAGAATGTGGACCAGATGGTCAGTTTTTAGATATGCATCCAGATATTGAATATTGCTATTATGATGAACCAATTAGTATTCAATGGGATGTAAAAATGTATTTAATTGAAAATGACTATTTCAGAGTTGAAACTAATTATTGGGTAAGAGATAAACATGCTTGTAATTATACAAGACCATATAACAGTTACCGTACAATGGATTTAGTAGGCAAACCAGGTGATGATTATTATTATTGTATAGCAATAATTACCTGCAGTGTGTGGAGAAGGTCATAATTATACTCATCAATATCATAGACATCGTATTGATACGTATAAGAGAAGTAGTTACTGGCATATAAAGTTGTTAGGGCAAAAATAATTACTAATTACAAAGGTATAATTTGGGATAAAGATAGGCAGTTGTATCTTTATCAGAATTATTATGGTTGTCCTCATTACGTTTGTGAATAGAATAACATTCAATTTTGGTAATAACTCAGAATATAGAACAGGAGATTGTGAATATTTCTCCAATGTGTGGAAGTTCAGAAAAACCAAAACTTCAATGCCTTGGTGATAAATGGGAAGAATTTAACACAAAATATTTCATGTAAGTTTGAAGAAAAGCATTTCGAAATTGAAGTAGTAGATTATGCAGCATCAGTGACAGAAGATGATTTAGCAAATTTGAATATTACATTGAAATTGATAGATCATGATAATTGTGGATTTGATTATAAACCAGATTATTTAAAATTAGAATATGAAATAGGTGAAAATCGATGGTATTATAATCACAGTACAATTGAAGATGTAAGTTATTGCTTTGAGAATGGAGAAACAATAATTAATATTTATAATCTCACAGCAAACAATACAGAAGAAATAGATTTTAAAGTTAGATTATGGTATGATAATACCACAATGGTTTTAGCCAGTTTTAGAAGGAGTATATATTTCTATTGTTATATTTTATAATAGGATATTGGTGTCCATTTTCTACATATAATTATGTAAGATGGGATAAAAGTCCATTTGGAGTTGTTCAAGGTTATTGTCAGCCATTCTTCAAGAATTCTTCTGATGCTGTTTTAACAAGAACATGTAGAAATGATGGTAATTGGGAAAATGATTATGTATCTGGTTGTTTAGAATTGGATTTACCATATTTTTCATTAGAATTTATTAACTTTGAAGGTATGTGGGTAAATGAAACTACAGGTCATTATAATATGTCATTTTCAGTTCATATTGTAAATACACTTTGTAGAATTATACCAAATTATGGTCATATTAGATTTGCATATACATTTTATGATTCTGATGAAATGGAAAGTTTTCAATTACCATATGTTAATACAAGTATATGTAATACAAAAGCCAGTTATAGCTATACAATATTTGCAGATATACCTCCATCTATAAAATCAAATTATACACCTTCATGCCAAAGTGTGTTTTGCAACAAAAATATGAAATATGTGTTCATCCCAGAACTGAAGATGATGTTTGTATATTTATATTCTTTTTTATTTTTATTTAATAGTAATAAGATGTATTGGAGATGAAGAATACAATGCAACTTGGCCAAGTCAATTGGTTGGATTAAAAGCGAATGGTACTTGTATTGAAGATCATGTATATGATGGACTTGATTTATATCCATCAAGAACTTGTGGTGCTAGAAATAAATGGACAAAACCAAAAATTACCATGTCGACCAATGGTTACACCTACTTTTGAATTTGATTTTAGTCATGTTACAACCTACTTAGAAAGTGATGATAGAACTGTTTCATTGAATGGCACAATATTTGTTAGAGATTTGAATTTATGTGAAAAATATAAACCATATGTTTATCTTCAGTATTATATATCTGGTAAAGAAAATGATTATGGAGATGATATATGGAGAGTAGACTATTGTTTTAAGAATAATGTTTTTGCAATTGATTATATAGATTTTCAAGAGATTGATGTTCTATATTTCAACGCTAGAATCTGTATTGATGATATTTGTGAAGAAGTAATTCAAACATACAGTCAATTTTTATTTTGTACAGCTGATTATTCATATGAGAATATTGTTTGGCCAAATTCTGTTCCAGGTAATTATACAAAAACCATGTGGTGAACCATCTGGTTGGTTAGGTCCAGAAGAATTTCCAACAAGAGAATGTTATAGAAATGGAACATGGTCAAAATTGCCATATACATGTTATTTACCAAATCATTGGTGTCAAGCTGTTACAAGAGATAATGCGATATGGCCATTATCAATTCCAAAGATTTCATATGGTCGATGTATTGATAATTATGTGAGTGTTGGACCAAATGGCAGACCAATGAGATTATGTACTGAAGATGGTCAATGGAGTACATTATACTATCCTTGTTATACAAATGATGTGAAATATGTAAAGATATCAATAAAATATGTTGATAGTACAATTGAGATAATAGATTCCATGTGAATGGTAAGATTCAAATGGTATATACTAATGATACATGTCGTTCAAATGGTGATTATTTGAATATATTATTAAATGCAACAGGAAAATTTGGTGTAGTTGATCCAAGTTATTATGAATTAGGATCAATTCTATTCAAATGTTCACTTGGTGTTATTTATGAAGCTGATTTACCTGATTCTATTTATTTGAATCCTCCAGATAATGAAATTGAAATAGCTATTAATTTAGATGATGGTGTATTAGACAAAGATAGTAAAATATTAGGTTGTTCTAAAGATGAATATTTAAATTCATTTTGGAATACTTCTCATTTTGGTATATCCTATGGAACATGTGATGAAGGATTTATGTCTGATGGTGTTAATGGTAAACCTTCTCGATTGTGTAATAATGATGGCAAATGGGATCTGAAGTGAATGATACATGCTATAAACCAACATATCAAGATTTAAAGTTTAATTTTGAGTATATGTCTAAATTTGTTGATGATGATACAAATTCCTTCTGTGTTTCTAATTTCATAATGTTTGATCATGTAGGATTATGTCCAGAAGCAGAGAAAGTGTTTGAATTACAATTGTTTTATAGATTTGGTAATGAAACAGTAGATAAACAATATGGAACACAAACTGTGGAGTATATATGTGAAGATACAATAAGATTTTATTCACCAGATGTTTGTATTTATTCACATTCATCCAACAATATAACATTTACATTATATGCAGATGGAAATCCATCCATCAATACAAATGTAATAATAGGTTGTGCAGAGATAAAAGAAGGTCGTAATAATTGGTATTCATCATTAGTTGATATACAAGAAGGTTTTTGTGATGAAGGTGGTTATATATCTGAAGGTATAACAGGTCGACCAATTAGAGAATGTCTAAGTAGTGGTGAATGGGGACCTATTTCTTACCAATGTATTTTACCTGAGTATAAATTCTATACAATCAATGTAACTGATTCATTTGTGAAAGCTGTAGAAGATGAGTTTTGTTTAGTTACTATTGATGTTAATTATTTTAAAGAAGATTGTAATGGAACAGTTTATAATTATCAAATCTACTATTCTTCATCAAATACAACAACCAACTTAGAATTCTATAACAATTTTACATTTAATTGTTTAGCATCAAGGAATTATCATATAAAACCAGATGGTGATGCTTGTATAAGTGGAAAGTATAATAAAGTAACATTATGGTTATATAATGATATTGATTATATAATGAATACAACTGTAGATACTGGTTGTCATATTCAGTCATTATCTCATGCTTATTTTAATAATTCAATATTTGATCAAGAAATAGAAGGAGTATGTGAAGAAACATATTTAGCAATGAGTGAAAATAGCAAACCAAAAGCGAAATGTCAAAATAACAAATTGTTAACAATAATTGACACTTGCTATGCTGATGATTTTTACACTAGTCGAATGGATGTAAATGATTTAGAAGTCTCAATAGCATATGATAGTAAATTCTGTATAAATAAAGAGATTCATATTTCAATTGAAGATGAATGTCGTGATCCACAAGCACCAATAAAATTGCAACTATTCTATGAAGTAGAGAAAGGCGAATTAATAAAATATAGTGATATTGATTATAAATGTGAAACATCTCAACTAATAAGTAATTTATGTTTCAATTCATCAATTTACAATGAAATCAAATGGTTTTTGTATTATGAAGATGAATTATTAGATAATAAGACAATGATATTAGGATGTAAACCATATAGAAGAGAGAGATTTGAATTACCAAGTAGTACATTTGGTTATAATGTCAGTAGTTGTTCAGAAGGATATGTATATAAAGGAGAAGAGGATAAACCAAAAGGTATTTGTAATAAAGATGGTGTATATGAGAATGTCACTTCCAAATGTTTTATACCAACATATATGGATACAAAATTTGAGTTAAAGAATCTGACTGTTTCATTACCTGTAGATATTAATAACACCTTCTCAGTAGGTGGAATGTTTGTTACAATTCGAAATGGTTTATGTGATAATGTGAGTGTTGAATTGAGTTTGTCAATTTATTATCAATATGAAGAAAGTGATGATGAAGAGACTTATTTCTTTTCAAACTTTACCTATCATTGTAGTGAAGGTGTTATATCAACTCATAGATTTACAGATCCTTTAATGGTGAATGGTAGTTTATATAACAATATAACCCTATTGTTAAGATATGAAGATACATTAATTAGCAAAAGCAGTTTAGTATTAGGATGTAAAGCAACAGAAGATGAATCAAGTATTTGGGAGAATTCATTATTAGGTGATGAAATAAATGGAACATGTAAAGAAGGATATGAACTTGAAAATCAGTTAATTCCACCTTGTCGTGTATGTCATAGAAATGCATCTTATGGTTATATAATGAATGAATGTCGAAAGATATCCTTACCAAAACAAAAGAACAGTCTTCCATTAATAATTGGATTATCTTTAGGATTTTTCTTTTTATTATTATTGCTGTTATTGCTGTTAATGTATGTTTATAAGAAATATCGAGATAGTCAAAAAGAAAAAGCAATGAAAACAGTTATACCATCAGATGCTGATATTTCGTTTAGAACATTACCAAGTAGTGATAGTATTGCATTTAACAAATCAAATTCTTCATCATCAGATGATGGTAATTCAAAAGCATTAACTCCCACATTATTTACTAATCCTGTGAAAATGCCAAATAAGAGAAATATACAATTAAAACCAATTGAAAAGCAGAATAAACCAGTGTTAACTTATGTTCCAAAGAAAAATGCATTTGATACATTTATGTCAGCTAGAAATGATACTACTGTAAATGAAAGTGATTTAACATTGAAAGTTAATAATAATAATGAAAAAGAAGATGAATTTGAATATAAAACAAATGTAAATCACAATAATTCAATTCATAATAATAATAGTAATAATAAGAGCGAAAGTGAAAGTGAAAGTGGTAGTGAAAGTGATAATTCTACTACACCATTTATACCAAAAACATTACCAAGAGCTCCACCTAAATTAAATCCAATCTTGCCAAGAAGAAATCCATTATTAAACAATTCAACAAATCTGACTGATCCAATTGCAATCTTAAACCAAGGTGTGTCTACCAATTTGAATCCTGTTAATTCTTTCAGTAGATTGCCAAGACAATTACCTAAACTAAACTCTAATCCATTAAAACAAAATCCAATCACAAATATTCGTCCAAATGAATTGAAAAAGAAGCAGATGCTTGATTAGAAAAGATTATTATTATTTTATTCATATATTTTTATATGATTGTGTGATTTTTATAATAGATATAATAACCTCTTTGTAAGAATCACCATGTAAGAAACATCATAATAAAAAATATTTTGCCGTTTCATTAAAATGTGTGATTCAAGTAAAGATATCAAAGATGAATATGTATATTATAATAGTTATAGTTCTTTAACTATAGAGTGCTGCTTTAACATATTATCAAATACATAAAGATAAACGACCATTCGACAAACTGTTAATCCATCTTGATTCTATATGTACACCTTTTCTAGAGAAAATTTATGGTATAAAAGAAATATATTTTATGTTCAATTAGCAAATAATTATGAAGTATCTGAATGGCAATCATTTTATTTAAAGTTATGGTCAGAGAACACATCAAAAAATGACATTGGAGGTAATTCGTTGTTGTTTAGATTAGGTTCAACAGATATTCCCATATTTCAGGAATATTTTAAACCATTTGGTGGTAGAGTGAGTATGACTAGTTTTATTGAATTTGTCTGCACATTTGTTTTCTTCACTGCTGAACAAATTCTTCCTTTGTTACTTACAATTTCAAATGTCAAGAGTAACCGACTGATAACAGCAGTATACATTTGTATATATAATAAACATATAATATTAAAAAGAATACTATTATATTAACATAAATTGAATAAACATCTTATAAAATTGGAGTAATCTTTGTACTTGAAGTAAATGGCTTTACAGGAGAGAGTGTGGAATTATGAAGTGATTTATTCATTGCCAAGATACTTGATCTTTTATTCAAAGTTCTAGTTTTTGATCTAACACTATTCATTATTCTACTTGATTGTAAAGTCTGCTGTCTATAGCCATATCCATTTGTTTGTTTCATTACAAGGACTAAATTATCTGTTGATTGTTCAGTTGGTTTTGGAAGAATATAGTCATAATATAATGGAGGTAATTCATAAGTAAATAATAATCTTCTTATTTTTCCACATATTGGTTCTTTTTGCTGTTCTAATATTCTTGTTGGATCTTCCGTATAATACTTCTGTCTTTTTAATATAGTGTTGTACATTTCATATGATAAAATCAATTGGATAAATGACATTTTTACTGAAAAGATAGTAGATTGCAATGATATTGATTGAGTTAAAAACTGAATAAAAGCTTTGATTGAATAAGCTTCTTCTGAACTACATTTTATTAAATTAGGGATTTCATATATTATACTCAAAATTTGCTCTATTTTCACAACAAAACAAAGTAATTGCGCTAGGATCATAAATGTTCTTAAATAGACCAATTACATTAAACAATTGAGACTAATTATGATAAAAATGAAATAAAATATACTTTAGTTATAATTAAATTGCTATGAATTTGCAAACATGATAAAAGATAAGATAAGATTTGTTGAGGATTTAAAAACACAAACATACACACGAACTGAAAAAAAGAATCATAATACACTTCTTCTATTAAAATAATACTTATAACCATACCAGTATCAAAGAAAGAAAGTAAAAGCTCCTCTTTTAAATCAATATATGAATATTTTAATTGATTAATTGTGATATACTCTTTTTCTGAGTTATGAGACCATAATACCAAATAGGCTTCAAATATACAGTTAATTTCATAATGATTTACTACAGAAATTGAAAACATATTTATACACATAAATGTCTGTGCCATTAAATAGCTTATACCTGATAAAGGGAAGAGTAAATCAACTGGTTTTTTTCTCTGGATCTTTGTCCTATGTTCATACGCAAATGACTAGTTCATAATATATAAAGAATACTAGTTCATTTCTTGTAGGGTTTAAAAAAGTATTATCGCTAGTTGATGAATTTAAGGAAAATTTTATCGAAGACTTCATCAAACAACCTAAAAAGAAAAGAATCGAAAAGTCATTTAATATCAGTTACACAATTTTAATTGACACGCATTCATGATTCAGTAAAATTATCCATTTAATAAATCCAAATACTAGTAAAAATGTTCATTTCTGTGATATATAAAGTAATCGTCAAAATCAAAATTCTAATTTAAGTATTTTTTACATAAATGTATATCAAATTTAATTATTTTTTCACAATAAAAATATGAAATAAATCGATAAAATCATAAACAATAATGACATATTATTTAAGGCAAATACCTTACAAATAACAGAGACACTGCCATAGCAATTCTACTAACAAACAAATATGCAACTGTTCCTAAAAAAAATTCCCATCGTTTATCAAAATGTAAATCTAAAACATTAGTTAAATAGAAATTTATATCAACAGTCTATCAATATATAAATATATACATATACTACTCCTGTTGGTAATGTTAGATTTGTACAAATACTACTATCACAATGTAATTGTGTTGTACTAACATCAGTGAAGAAGAAATTTATTGGATTAATGTAGTTTAAAACTTGAAAGAAACTAACTAAATCTTTATTGGGAATAATGAATCCTGAAATACAATTCATTAAAAGTAAGAAAGCCATTGTTCCAAATAACGAAATCTATTGAATAGAATAAATAAATATAACAAATACTTGAATAGATGGTGAAGTAAATGCAATCCATTGACCCAAATATGCAGTAAATAATAGAAATGCAAAATAGAATAATAAAAACTGTAAAACTTTACTTATATCTGAAGAATATCCAACCATTGGATAAATAATTGCAGTACCAACCACACAACATAATAAAGAATATGGGATTTCACTAATTGTAAATGAATGAAGTACTGCAAATGGTGATACTAAATGTTTATCAATATCTCTATAAATAGAATTTCTTTCTGAAGCTAAAGCAGGTAATGCAGCAACAGCAGAAAATACACCAATAAATAACGAACAAGAAAATAAGGAAGACATGAATGATGTAACACCTGATACTGTGTCTGGTATTGTTTGATAATATAAACCACCTAATACTAGACTAATGAACATTGTTACGATTAATCTTGATAAACTGTAAGAACTTGATCTCCAATAGAATTTGGCTATTTTTCTTGAATAGTAGTATATTTGAGTTGTTAGTGATGTCATATATTTAGGATAATTCAGTTTAGGAAGATTATTTCCTTGTCTTATTAAATATTCTATTTCTTCTTCATTAGCTTTCTTTAATTCACTATTTTCATAATTTTCAGCATAACTTTTGAAGGATATACTTGTACCAGCTCCAGTTATTTCTAATATCCAACTTGCAGGATTCTTACCATCTTGTAAACGAGGTATTTCTTCTATTTCATGGAAATAATTAACCAATTTAACACCATTCATTCCTGTATCACCTAAATAAACAGTTCTACCACCACTTTCTAATAACAAAATATTACTAAATAATTGAAATATCTCAAAAGATGGTTGATGGATTGTACAAACTACACATTTTCCATATTCCGAAATTCTGTTCAATACTTTTACTACCATCAATGCACTTTTACTATCTAAACCAGTAGTTGGTTCATCTAAGAATAATATTGCTGGATCTGCTACTAGCTCAATACCTGTCATTATCAATTTACGAATTGCCATTGAAATACCACTTCCTGGATTGCCAATAATTATCTTACGATAATCTTCTAATGATAATACTTTTACTACTTCATCTACTTTTGCTCTAACTTCATCATCATTTAACTTTG
This sequence comes from Proteromonas lacertae, assembly GCA_002245135.1. Taxonomy (NCBI): domain Eukaryota; class Bigyra; order Opalinata; family Proteromonadidae; genus Proteromonas; species Proteromonas lacertae. The sequence continues at coordinate 10,787 of NGBS01000023.1, forward strand.
AATTTAATCTCAATCTTGCATTGAAAAACAATACTTCTTCTACAGTCTCTTTAGTTGGTAAATTATCAGCTTGTTCAACATAACCTAATACATGACTTTGTGTATTTAATGACAATTTTTGTCCATTGAATAATATATCACCTGTTACTTTTGTCTTTGTGGATGTATGTGATAATGCATCTAATAAGGTACTCTTACCAGCACCACTTGCTCCCATTAAAGCTGTTAATGTGCCTGGTTTTGCATATCCACTAATATTATATAACAACTGTTTTTCACCTTTTAGTGTATTAACAAATACATTTACATTCTTCCATACTAATGATACACCTTCATTTATACTTGATGCATTTTGTACATCTTCAGCTTCATCAACATCTATTTCTTTATCAGTAGCTACTATGGAGTATTCAGCAGCCCATTTACGACATTGCAATACAAATATAGTTAATATAGTAACTAATAGAAAATAAATAAAATATAAATATATAATATATATACATATGAAATGCATCACTACCAAAATAACAAACCATTTCCACATATCTTTATCATCAGTAGGAAAGGACATTGTAGCTAAATTTGCAGGACCAGTAACTCCATAATCACCACTTAAGAATTCATTAACAGCTAATATTTTATGTCCATAACTTAGTGGATTAATATAATAGATCCATCTTAATATCCATGATATTTTATCATAAGGAACAGAATAACCAGTGAAATTTGACATTATAAATATCATTAGAGGTAATGTTCCTAGAGCTACAAATTCGCTAGAGAAGCCAAACATAAATAATCTAAATAACGGTGTAACAGCAAATGCTATAGCAATACCACATAAACAAAATAGTATAAAATGTTTATAACTATGAGAAACAGATAATTCTGAAATAAAATAAATTGGAATCCCACAAAACAGTGGTTGTAATATCATAAAAGGCCATTGTACAACCATAGATGATAAAACAAAGGTTGGAATTGAGAAATATTTACCTGTTATTTGTTTAGCTAAAACTCTACGTTGTTCTAATACAGAACCAAATTCAGCAACTGGTCCAAGTGTCATTAAAATTAAATAGAATAAAAATACACCATATACAGTTAATTTATTTTCTAAACTGGTAATATCATAGAATACAAATCCAATAAATACACCAGCTATTAAATAACCAAGCATAACACCAATAAGGTAGAATTTATCACGAAGTACCAATTTAGATTGTCTTTTGAATATTGTATATAACATAGAGAAGAAAGATAATGAATATTTTGAAGTATAAATACCTTTTTCTCTTCCTGATTCTAAAGACTGCATTTCGTATCTTTTAGATCTTGATATAGCTTTTTCTACATTACTATAATAACCAGAACTTTCATAGTAATGTATTAATTCATATTTCTTTATAAAACTCTAATGAAATAATAAATAGAAATAACAATAATAATACATGATCATATGGTAATCTTCTACTAGATTGATAACTATTGCAATTATTCAACATAATAGGGATATTTCCCATTTCAATAACCATTGGTGTCTTTTCATCAGAATTATCATTAACTATACATCTGTGACGACTTTGACTAATACTTCCACTCTTTTTCAATTGACTTAATGGAACAACAGATATCTGTGGTGTATCTTCTGAATCTATTGTTCCTAGTGTGGGAGTTTGAATTGATTCAATTGTTATACCTTTTGTAAGTGGTGGTAATTCTACAACTGTACCATCTGTTGATTGTGGTAAACATAATCCTGCTTTTACCATTGCATCTCTCTATTATAATAATAATATAAATTAGAATATATTTATACTTTTCTCATCAACTTTCTATATGTTTCATTTCCAATATTACTCAAAAAGCTACCCACATCTGTATTACCAGTGATTCTATATCCAATTTTACTGAAATAAGTGACAGCATCAAATGGAGTACCACAATAGATAACACTTCCTTCTTCTAATATTACCAATTGATCAAAATATGGTATAATCTCAGGATCTGGTTGCAGTAATGCAGTAATAACAATATTGTTCATTTCTCTTGCATAGCTAGTCAGGAATTTTGTTATATCTTTTGTTATTGCACTATCTAAACCTGTACTGAATTTATCTAATAATAATATCTTGTGAAAACCTAATAACATCTCACCAACTGTAACTCTTCGCTTTTCACCACCACTACATCCTTTTACTAACATTCCACCTAAATATGTACTCTTACATTTTTCTAACCCAATTGTATTACATAAATCATCCACTTTATTAGTTAAAATATTCTATTAATTTATAACATATATATATACTATATTAACTTGTGAATGAGATTTTTGATGAAATGATTCATTGCCATATTGACATTGTCTTGCGAATTCTAATGTTTCTTTTGCTGTTAATAATGCATTATGATAATCATATTGACTACAGTAAGAAGCTATTCTTTTCCAATTTTTATATTCAGATATTGGTTTGTTGTTGTATTTAATATCTCCTGACAAGTAATTATTTTCTAAATTATCATAAATTGCATTTAGAAGTGAAGTTGAACCACATCCTGGAGCTCCAACAATCTATACATAATAATAGACATATAAATATACCAATGTTGATGAGCCACACGGAAATAGCAAGTTAATTTCACTAAGTATAGGCTTGGCTCTCATCTTTTGTTGACCTGTTAGTAATTTTGTTGCATATATTAAATCATTAAACAAATTAGAAATGTGTGTCTCAGAAATATCCGGTATATCTGTGATCGTATAAGAAAAATGAGAAAGAACCAAATCCATTCTTGAACTAAGAGGGCTTTGGACAAATGCTTCAGGCACATCAGGATTAGATTCGACTGAAATATTTATTGAAGAGGTATCAATTGATTCCTCACTTGCACCTAACATTAAAGAAAAAAAATTGATCTTGAAACGACTATGTTTTTGAAATGTACAACCTTTCTATAAACACAGTTAAAAAGGGGTGTATAAAATACTAAACAATGTTAAACAAGAGATAAAAATTAACAAATAACTATATCACTTACAAAAATTATCCTCAAAACACTTAAAAGCTGATTTAAGTTAAACACACATAAGTGTGTTGACTTTAACTAAATAATATTCATGAGTTACATATAAAATACATATATCCCTACAAATTACAAAGATTAAGGTAAATAAATAATTAGTTAACATTATTCCTATATCAACCTTTATATGCTTTTGGACGGAATGGAATTCCCCAAAATTTATCATTCCATTTCTCAAATGTTGGGTGATAGTGAAATTCTTTCATTAGCATATATACACCATCTTCATGTCCTTTTCTTGCTTTATCATATATTTTCTTTATATCAGAGCACAGTGTGTCATATCTAAATAAAATAAACAACAAGAATCGCAATACAATTCCATAAAAGGTCCCATTACTTCATCAAAGTCTTGCTTAAACTTTTGTAACTCTTTTATTTCTTTCTGACGATCTTCTTTTTGTCTATTTAACTGCCTAAGTCTATCTTCAAACTCTTTACACCCTTGTTGATCTGCTCTAATTTCTATTAAACAGTAATAAATAAATTGTAAGAATACCTGTGTTCAATTGATCAATCTGTTGTCTTAAAGTGTCTAAAGCGCCTCCAAGACCGCTATTTAGAATAATATAACTCAGTTTACCTTGAAAGTGTGTTCATTTTCTTAAAATCCTTGCTTGATAACTGCATTTTATAAAAACTGAAAAACTGAAAGCTTGAGCATGATTTGTTTTGATATTTTATAAAACAAAATTTTGAATAGAATTAATACAAGAATTATATAATTTATATGCAAAAAGTACCTTCTGAAGATATAGATGAGAAAAAAGAATGTAAAATAAAAGAAAAAAATGTATCAGCCAAATTCCCTTGGAATAAAGTATTAGTCATAGATTTAATACTTTTAATAAATCAAGTTAGTGTTAGAATGGTTTACCCATTTATTCCTTTTATGGTAAAAGAGTTCTACCCAGAACTCAATGATACAGAATTGGGTTATAAATCAGGAATATTAGGTAGTGCTTTTAATATAGGTATATTCTTTGGTGGATTATTATGGGGTTATATGGCAGATATGTATGGTAGAAGAAGAGTATTATTAACAGGTATTATTGGAACCTTTATCACCACTAACTTCTTTGGAATGTCATTGAATTACTTATGGGCACTTAGTGGAAGATTTCTATGGGGATTATTGAATGGTAATATTGGTGTTGGTAAAACATATTTATCAGAAATATTAACAAATGAACAACAATCTCAAGGTTTTGCTACAATTGGTGTTATGGATGCGACTGGAAGAATTATTGGGCCAATTTTAGGAGGATTCTTAGGAGATAAAAACAATATTGTTGAATTTTCAAATAAATTGAAAATATTTCAAAAAGTATATATTATTATTATTATTATTAGTTTCCGTTTTGGCTTCCATGTTTGTTGTGTTCGTTGTTTAGTATTGTTGGATTTATTGTAGCTTACAAATACATCAAAGAGACAATGACAGCAGATACAAAGAAGAGATTATTGTCAAGATCGTATATTTATTAATATACAAATGATTTTAATAGAGATTCAAAAAATCAAACTGGTTTATTGAGTATTATAAAAACAAGAGACATTTTTCTTACTGCTATGATGTTGAGTATATTAATATAATTTATCTATTTATTAGCAATATTATCAATACATGGAAATGGAATGGATCAAATTATTCCATTGTATTTATTAAATCCAAAAGATCATGGAGGATTTGGATTTAAATCCAGTGATATTGGTATAATGTATTCATTTGCTGGTCCATTTCAACTTTTATCAGCTTTATTTTTCTATCCGCAATGGATAAAATGGTTTGGATATAGAAAAGGTGAAATGCTATCCACAATTATAGTTTCACTAATTACTTATTTCTTACCACTATTATCAATGACTGAATAAATATCCTAGACATATTACAATGTGGTTTATATGTCCTTATGTTGGAATATTTCAAGCATTTCGTGTTATGTGTTTTACATCAATGAATGTTTTGATTAATAATTCATGTTTTCCAGAACAAAGATCAAAAGCGAATGGCGTGTCAATGACTTTATCTGGTATTGGATCTTTCTTAGGGCCTATTTTTGGAGGTTATATTATGGCATGGAGTGAGAATAACACTTTAGGAAGGAATTTCAATTATAGATACCCATTTTCCTTGTTTTGTTTATTACATATAATTGTATGTATTGGTGCATATAGTTTACCATCATCCGTTGAATTGAAAAAAGAACATATAGATAGGTTTAGTTCAGAAAGAATAAGCACAGAATCAATCAACTCAACTTATTCAATTCAAAATAAAGTAAATGAGAATGAAGATGTTGGTGAAAAGACTAAGTTAATAATTAAATAATAAGATTATTTTTATTTGTGTTTCATTTTTTCATTTTTCTAATGAAACGACTATATTTTTAGAAATACAATAGAACATGAGAGAAAGCTGGACAGCTGATGACGCAGAAATAAAAAATTATGTTTCTAGAAAATCTGTTGATGTAGAAGCATTAGAAAAAGCCACTAAAAAAGGATCGACATTCCCAGCTAAAAAGGTAGCTACTGTTTGTTTAGTTATTTTTGTAAATACAGTTAGTCTAAGAATGGTATATCCATTTTTACCCTTTATGGTTAAAGATTTCTATCCAGAAGTATTACATTGAATTATTAATTCCATTAGTTAGGTGATACTGAATTAGGGTATAAGTCTGGTTTTCTAGGTGCAACATTTAACTTAGGTCAATTTTTTGGAAGTTTAATTTGGAGTGTACTTGCTGATATATTTGGAAGGAGATGTACTTTATTAACAGGTGTATTAGGAACATTGGGTAGCACATTATTTTTCGGTTTTTCATTGAATTTTATTTGGGCATGTTTAGGTAGATTTATGTGGGGAATACTAAATGGCAATATTTGTGTAGCAAAAGTATATTTATCAGAAATATTAACTAACGATCAACAATCGTTAGGATTTTCAGGAATTGGTGTTGCAGATGCAACTGGAGTGTATAAATCACCATGTTTTTACGTTAAAATAGAATCATTGGACCAGCAATGGGTGGATATCTAGGTGATCAAACTACTGTGAAACAAATCGGAGAAGTAATAAAAATATTTCAGAAATTTCATTTTCTACTTCCTTGTTTGTTTTGTGCTGCTTTCTGTTTTGTTGGATTGATAATTGCTCATTGTTTTATTGAAGAAACATTGACACCCCAAGTGAAACAACAACGTGCAGAAATTGCGTATGATTATATATATAATTTCTATTATTATTAGTAAAACAAGCAACAGTCATACTACTTGGAGTGTTTTGAAAATAACTGAATTGAGGATATCTATTATTATATTCTGTATATATTTATAATTAATATAATTATTATTATTAGTTATACTATCCATTCATGCAACTGGTGTTGATCAAATTATTCCATTGTTCTTCTTAAATCCTAAAGATGAAGGAGGTTTTGCTTTTTCATCTAGTGATATTGGATTGATTTATACTTTTGCAGGACCAATTCAATTATTAGGTTGTCATATCATTTTTTATTTTATAATGTTAGTTATTTCTTTAATTTATTGTGTTAATTGTTGTTTATCCTCGTTTTATTGCTAAAACTGGATATAGAATTGGAGAAATGGTTACTTGTTCTGGTGCTTGTATTTTAACATATTTTCTACCAGTATTAACTGTATTTAATAACTTATCTAAAACTGTATATATATAATATTATATATCTTTCGATTATAGCAAGCAATGTGGATAATCTGTCCATATATTGGAATACTCCAAATGTTTAGAGTTTCATGTTTTACTACAGTAAATGTGTTTATTAGTAACTCATGTTTTCCTGAACAGAAGTCTAAAGGTAATGGTATTGCACAGTCGATGTGTGGCATAGGTTGTACAGTCGGACCACTAATTGGAGGACCAATAATGGCTTGGAGTTTGAATAATTCAATAGGAGATCCATTCAACTATAGATTTCCATTCTTCATAATGTCTTTATGTCATATTGCTGCTGGTCTTTTTGCTTGGTTTTTACCAACAACAATTGAAAAGAAGAAAGAACATAAACATCATGATAATGTATTATCAGCTCCACATTTAGAAAATGGATCTGAAAAGAAGGTAAAACAAAGTCCAAAAGATGATAGTTCACATATTATTATGTATATTGTTAATAGTTTTATATATTTATTAGAACTGAGAAAACCAATCTGTTAGATAAGTAAAAATCATATGTATAAGTGTTGTTTTTAAATGACTTTGATTTTTTAAATGGGTTATATAAAAACATTTGGAAAATATAAAAATAAAAATAAATTCATTTAATAAATCACATTAATTAAAAAATTCACATCTAATAATAAAAATATACATTTAAAATCTCTTCTTATTAATATTAATTGATTTTTTAATTGTCTTTGACATTTTTGCATTTTCTTTCAATCTCTTCTCTTTTTCTAAATCAATTCCTTTTATTACCATTTTCTTTATTTCTATTTCATTGCAATATCTCCAAATATGAAATTTTTCATATCTTGGCATTTTTAATCTCTCTTTTTTCTCCAAAAACTTTGGATTATCATAAAGACCAGTCCATTGAGGTATTTCATGTCTAGCTTTACTTCGATAAATCATCATGTCTGAAAAGTATTTCGCTTTTGCTCTAGATTCATGCAATTTTGACATACTATAAAGAAATTGCCAAAACATTGGATATTTTATTCTATTAAAAAGAAATATTATAATTTAAATATACTCATCTCTAACTTTCAATGTACTGATTGATCTTTCTATTAAACCTCTTTTTCTAAAGTTTTTAATTATTTTGTTATGAACATCAGCTAATTGCCTTTCTAAATCTCTAATTGACTTGAAATTATCTCCTAGCTGTGGATCTTCTTCTAAATATAGAGATGAGGATGTATTTCTTGGTTTTATAAACTCTAACTCTTCATGCTTTTCTTGTTGCTAATATAAAATAAAACTATATAAGGAAATAAATACCATTTGATTAACATAATCTGTTTCTAATGTTTCAAAATACATATTTATTATTTCAACTCTACTTTTATTCAACATTAAATGCCTTCTCATTGCTCTATTTATTATAGTCACTTTTCTCATATATTCTTTAACATAAGACACTAAGAAATTACTAGGATCTTGAGAATGCAAAAAATCATAAATAACATTTGCACATATATTCTTTCTAACATATCTTAAGAAAAATTTTGTCACTACAATTCTAGGCCAAAAGTAATGTTTATCTGCTTTATATTGAGCATATCTTTTCTTCCTAATAAGTTTAGAAAACCATTTTGATATATTATGAACAGCTTTACTTAATTGTCTGGAATTAAATTTAGTATTCACAAATCCATAAAAGGTATTATAATTTGTGATTACTGCCAGAGTTTTAAACCAAAATAATTGTCTTTCTTTTTTCTCTTCTTCAATTCTTTTTTTAAGTATTCTTTTTTGTCTTTCCATCTCGTGTCTTTTTATTTCTTTTACTCTTTCTTCTTCCAACCTTATTCTTCTTTCTCTAGCAATTAAGGATACTCTTTTATTTTCTTCTTTTTTCTTTGGTTGTCTTTTAATATTGATTGTGTTAGGAGAACTTGATGGAATCTTTATTGTGTCTTTTTCTTCATCTCTCCTAGCTGTTGATGAAGCTGAGGACGCTTGGCTATGTATGTCTGGTAATGTTGGAATGCTACTAGGATATGTACTGTAATGACTGAGACTCTTTTTCTTCTTTTTTATACCAAAATGTTCTTTATATTCATTTCTATAATACAAAATATATGTAAATAATTATAAAAATACAACAACATAGTACTATGTTCATCATATTCTGCTATTCTCTGTATAATTCTAAATATTATAACAATGACGTGTAAATACTCGATTGTTTGACGATCCTATATATGAATATATTTTCTAAAATATATACTCTTTTACGACTATTTTCTATTTTCTCTCTCAACTTTTTCTCTCGATCTTTAAATTAAAATAATAAGTATACAATTATCGGCTGCACCAACTTGTCTCATGTCTCTCATCGTAATCATAGGAGGTCTAGATATATTAAATAACATTAATTTCTATACTGAGCATTAAGCTGTAATTGATCGATTGCATTTATGACCTCGGCATGTATTGGGTTTATACTAAGCCTCTACACAATAATTACATATATACTGAGGATTTTTTCATGGTTTTTGGAAATAACGAAAAGTCTTATGACCAAACTAAAGCTTGACAATAATTAACGACTATTTTTTAAATAATACATTGAGAAATATACACATCGTAATCATTTAAATATAAGTGTGACATACTAGTTAATAATAAAAGAATGTAATTGAATCTGCTTTAACATTTGTAATTATGATCAACATAACTACAATTGATTTCTTCAACATATTACATTCTCTAAGTACTGCTTAAATATATTTCCTATGAAAATCTTATTTTTACAATTTCTACAAAAGTAAACTCTCAAACTTGTTTGTCTCATTTTTTTTCTTTTTAGAAGTAATAATGTCGGTGGATTTATCTAAAAGAATATTAAAACTTTCAGATTATAGAGATAAAATTCATCTAAAGGAAATGTTTGTCAAAAAAACTCCGTCAAACCTAAATAAAGATGAAAGAAAGAAAAGAGATTATAAAATTATACATGAAATGTGCAAAATAAATAAAATAGAGTTAAAGAATGATATGAACAACAGAACAGCAGAGTTCATAAGGATGTTTCAAAATATAACGCCACCAGGGGTAATAAATTCAGATTTAATGGATATACTTGATGGATACATAATTGATTTATATAATGGTATAAAAATTACTGATATAAAAGAGATTGATTCTATAGAGTGTTATTCCCCTCAAATATTTAAAAATCCATCTAAACTGTTTTTATGGCAAGGTGATATTACACATTTGAGAGTAGATGCTATAGTAAATGCTTGTAATAATCAGTTGTTAGGTTGTTTTGCTCCATTACATATGTGTATAGATAATGCAATACATACTTTTGCAGGTCCTCGTTTAAGAGATGATTGTGATATAATTATGAAAATGCAAGGTTTTAAAGAACCAACAGGTGAATGTAAAATTACCAGATCCTATAATTTACCATGTAATTATGTTCTACATACAGTTGGTCCTATTTATGAAGAATACGAGGATAAGAAAGTCTGTGAATCATTGTTAAAGAGATGTTATATAAATTGTTTAGAGTTAGCTGAAGAAGTTGGAGATATTCGAACTGTAGCATTTTGTAGTTTATCAACTGGCGTATTTGGATATCCAATTAAAGAAGCTGTTAAAACAGCAATGTTGACAGTTGATGATTGGATTTCAAATCATCAAGATAGTAAAATAAGCAAAGTGTTGTTTAACTTATTTTCTGATGAAGATTATAAAGTATATGAAGAGTTTATAAAAACAAAGAAAGAGTAATTTAAATTATTGTGCATTTATTATATATTTTTTATCAATTTATTGTATATTTATTACAAACATCCATCAAGAAATCAAATTTGTCATTATCATATATACTTTTCTTCAAATCTTCAATTATCATTGTTTTTCTCTTTCCATCTTCTGTATTAACCCAAGAGTGTAATGTCAAATCATTTATAAACAATTCACATGCTTTAGAGAGTATAACTTGAACTTCTGGATTAACACTCTATACTTATTATTATAATACATATTATACAAGCACAGTTTCAGAGTATTTTATTGTATCTATTTTTAAATCAAATGAAGCTTGACCTGTAAAATCTTCAGTGTTTGAATCTATTGCTTTAACAATCTCCTTTTGATTTTTCCAGTAAGACTTCATCTGGTTATCAAAACTAATTTCATGTAGTTGTTTTCTCTTCTATGTTATACTATAACTACTTTCATAAATACTTGTTGGATAGGTATAAGAGTAGGTGTAACCTTTGTATCAACATATGGTGCAATTTTAACATTCATTATTTTGTTGTTAATCCACTTAGAGTAATGAAAAACAAAGAAAAATGAAAATAATAATCAAACAGACATTCGAACTATTATTATAAAATGTTGATTATAAACATTTCTTATTGTTATTTTTTATTGTAACACTCACATACATATTTTAATAATAATAATATAACAAATTCTATCTCTTTTATCTTTTATAATCTTCTGAGTCCTTCATCTTTTATCACTATTGATTCATACCAAGCATAACACCCTTGAATAATACCAACAACAGATAATACTTGAATAGTTGAAATATCACTTAATAAACCAACTGCAGCAATAGGCACATAAGATATAAATGCTATTTTCTGTATATGATAATTCCAAAAATAGATATTTGTTGTTATAAGTGATGGTAAAATACAAATAATTAGAATAGAATTCTTAATAAAATAAAATGATCCAAATTCATTACTATCATTATCATCATAATTATCTTTCATTATTCGAAAGACTCGATGTAATAAAGAAATAGTAATTGACCAACAAATAGGTGAATATTTTGATAATGTTTCATTATAAAACTTCAATAACAAAATATCATGTTGTAAACATAACAACAATGAAGAGATTGCCAAATAACATATTATCCAATCTTTATAAGACACTATCAATATATAAGCAGAGAAATATCCATAGATTGCTGAAATATTTCCTATAACTGCATGCCAATAATAACCTTTCTGAAGAATCTCATTTGCTGACATTTTAGCATATCTAAATGAAGTTACTTTACTAGTAAATGCTAACAGTATTGAAATAAATGTAAATAATGATAAAGAAGTTTGATAACATGCTTTATAATAATCTATTCCATTTTGTATTGGATAATTCTTGTATAAATAATTAACTAACAAAAGAAGAGCAAACAATGATGATATTAATCCACAATAAAACCATAACAATAACTTGGATGTAAATGGACTTGGATATAGTAAGAATATCAATGTTAAAGTAAATAATACAAACATAATACTCAATATTATAAAAATAGATAATCTCAAAGGATAGAAATTACCAATAATGTATAAACTTAAACAAATTCCACATATTACACCATAACATATTCTTAAAAACAATGATTTCTTTATTGATACTATATCCAATACAACTACAAGTGTAACTCCAAATAACATTATTAATACCCATGGTGGCCAAAGTGGTTGTTCATTATTATCACTTTCAAATAGTAAAGATCGATTGATTATTGCATTATATATATCTAACATTAATAAATGGAATTGTATTTCTGGTTGTAATATATATAATAATGAAGCTATAACGAATAAAATCAATACAAAACGATGTAAATATGGAGATAAATTAATAGAGAATTTATCATAAAACAGTGATACAATTCCCCAAATAATTAAAGTACAAGAATTGACAACTGCATTTGGAACATAGGATTGGAATAATATTAAATATAAATGATGTAACATTGAATATCTTAATAAATACAATATAAATCCACTCAGAAATATGCAACTACAAATATATTCTATTTTATTATAACATATATCAATGAATAATGGAAATGTAATAACTCCTACAAATAATAACACTAACCAACTTTCTTTATTACTAAAACCACATAAAATAGATAGTTTTCTTAAATGTATAATGGTTAAAAACCAAGGATATACATTATTCACATGTTTTTGTTTATATATTCTCTTTGAAATGTATAATCCAATTGCACAAGTTATCAATAAGAAATATGAGTTATATATTCGATTATACTTATTTCGATAAAATATTTCTTCATTGTATAAACTCATTTCTAATAAAGTAAAGCAGAATGAATGTATTATTAACAACAACAATGAATAAGGACGAGTATTATCATTATTATACAATGGTGGAAATAGGAGAATGATAACTGCGAATAATAACAATAAATATGCAACATTAGTAAGCGAAAGGGGATGGAATTGATTGAAAATGAAAAGTAAAAACATGATATTAAGGAAATAAAGAAGAAAATGCAATTGAATTAAAATGATATTCTAAATACCAATATGTCTTTTGAATAAACCAATGATATGAACAGATAATTCCAACTATTATTGAAACATAAGTCTAAATAAAAGTCATTATAAAATATACATAAAATGATTTCTTAAAGAACAATTCTACACTTTTATATACAGCAAATGTTAATATTGGAATATAAATAATATTAACTCCAAATAAAAAACACAAACAAAATGCACTTATTGTCATACAACTTTTACCAAATTTCTCATTATTTTTACTATTTATTATATACAGAGAGATAACTATATATTGATACTTGTTAAATTCCAATACATAAGATATTGGGAAATATAACAACAATAACAATGATATAGTAAAGAATATAAAATTGAAATAAGTTGATAATACCATAAACTGATTACAGATTTTATATAATATTCGAAGTTCAAAACCAATTGTAAAAAATATTAATGACATTGCTGTTGCTAATTTCAATAATAATGAATAAAACTTTTCTTTTTCTATTAAAATATAATTATCTAGTCAATATACGATAAACAGCTAATATCTTATAATGATTATAATAATGTAACAAGATGATTGGTGCTGAAGAAATCATTAATAATTCACTTATATTATTAACATCAAAATGTATAAAAATCAAATTGAAATTAACAATCAAATGAATTGTATTTGGTATAGCAAGGAAATAGTATAACATTATACTTGTATCTTTCTTCCTTAATATTCTTAATTCTAATTATAACAAATACTTATAATAGATACGAAGTGGAACATTATAATTATTCTTCATATAAAATGATATATTGGATTTCAAAAATGAAGATTGTTGTGGAATAATGAAATAACTGTAATATATTACTGTAAATATAACAAAGAACATTGATATATGTGTTGAATGAAATACTGTTATTACAACCCAAACTAACAGCAATGGCATTATTATTGGTATAAACATAAACAGTAATCTTTCCAATACTAATACTGACTTTGGTTCATCCCTTTGAATAAATTTGAACTGTAAAGTAATCCATATGCCAAATAATATCAATAATGAAAGCAATATCAAAACAACTAAAAAATTCCATATTGAGTATTCTAGTAGTGGTATTGCTGATAACCATATTGAGACAGATGATATTACAATTGTAAGCCACACAGAACCAATTGTACTATATACATTTAATAAAAATATATAACTAATATATATTTATACTATTCTTCAAACCCAAATAGATCGAATGTATAACTGATTATACTTCCTGTAATTAAAAACCCTACCATTCTATACAGAGAGAAAAATATTGAAATGTTGATACAGTTTCCCACAAAATGCAATTAAAATTAACAGACCAGGTAATAAGCTAAGAAAAACTCTCATGTTATATTCAAAGCCACAGCTAACAAAACTGACAATTTCTTCTTTAGCTTTGCTTTCTTTTTGATTATCTCCATCATTATAATGCACCTGAATGATTATCACTGCCAACTAAACTACGATGAGTGATATTTTGCATTTTCAAAAAATGAGAAAATACAAAAATACAAAATTAATACAAATTTCTTATGTATTATAATAAATTCAAAAAATCAATAGAATGCGAATGTAAGCCAGCCAGAAATTATTCGAACAATAGATATACTTGCTTAAATAGATAAATTATAGATAGATAAATTACCAAATCAACATAAATGATGTAATTGTGGTATTAATGTTTATATCAATGTAATAATGGAATAAGAAATGAACTTATGTTACTTAAATCAAATGCCAGTGTATATGTTGTATTAGGTAAGTTTATAAGTGAATATATATTACCTGATAAAGAGTTTGCTGGTGATGATTAAATACAAATATCAATTATCTTAAAATTCTATTAAAATTAAGAAACAAATTGTGATTATATAGAGTATAACTAAATAAACAATGAAATGTACACTACGAAATATTATGAAGTGTATAAAACTTCATAATATCTTAATTGGATCTATAATCATCTAAATCAAAATGAATTAAAAAAGATATATGAATATCCAAATAACAAATTATCCCCAAAAACATTTATAATAAAAGTATATAGTAGATAACCAAAATTAAAAAAAAACTATTTTGATAAAGACTTTTTAAGTTCAGCATTTTCATTTTCTAATTCTTCAATTCTCTTTTTAGCTTCTTCTAATTCTTTCTCTAACTGTTGGTAAGTTTTTCTTTCAATAACAACACTTCCTGATCCTTCAATCAACTTGTTTGCATCTTTAGGATTTAAACTAACCTTCACTGGTTCTTTTATTATTCCATTAAACCATTCACTAGCTTCACAAGAACATTTGCCACTAAAGCAAGGAGGATATAAATCATCTTGATAAGCCTCAGATCTTCTAGGAACAATAAAACTGATTGGCTCAACACTTTTATCAGTTAATTTCAACATCCTTGTAATCTCACATTTCATTACATTTACTACTCTTTTTGGGCAAACTGCAACACCTTTAATAGGTGTAGCATCATTATAATGATTCAAATAGAACAAATATGGAGAAATATCTTCACAAATTTCATAATAATGAATACAATTATCACCTTTTCCAAATATATAAAGTATATTTAAATCACTATCATAATAAGGGAATAAAGCTCCTGATGATCGATCTAATTCAGTTGTATTTACTGGACCATTCTCTATCTTATCAACATCCCACATTTTTATCTCTCTAGAATTCATTTTATTAAATCCTGTAGTAATAATGAACTTATTCTTAATAAAACAACATTTACTCGTTCTTACACTTTCATGTGCATTAAATTCACAACATATATTATTAGTTAATGGCTCCCATACTCTTACCATTTTATCTTTTGAATCTATTACTAATTTATCACCATTATAATTCCAGTCCATTGATTGGACGAATTCTGTAATACTATCTAAAGTTATATTACATGTTTGCTTTTCTACATCCCATATTCTTACTGTATAATCACCGCCAGCACTTGCTAATATGTTTTTAGCTGTTTTGTTCCATTTTATGACTAAGACTTTCCTTGTATGTCCTTCTAATGTGATACTTTCTGTAATATTCTCAGTTAGACCACCTTCTGGTATTTTCCATATACGAATGGTAGTATCTTCAGAAGCAGTAGCTAATCTTTCTTCATCAAAAGGATCAAATTCGAAATCAAAAATTCTTCCTCTATAATTATAATAAATCGTTTATAATAAATGTACTTATGTCCAGTTAGTGATTTTACTTCAGAAATTACTGGTACATAACTTCCTTTATCGTGAGGCCATACTAATACTGGACCACCACCTCCACTAATAGCTACTGCGAAATATTTAGTGTTGGCAGTGATGAATTCTTGATCTCCTGTTAAATTAGCTAAAGACAAATTAGTAATGTGATTTTCAGCTATAGGATATATTCAATAAATCATACGTTTGGATAATTCACCATAAATAAAACGAAACTTAGATTCCCTCACAATATTCATTAGAAGAAGAGAAGATTTATTAGAAGTATTTTTATGTAATTTTGACGCTAGGAATTACCAAAATTATTCAAAATGAATTTTAAAACTATATATCTAACTGTTTATGCTGTTATCGTGATATCTGTTGCATTTTTAGTGAATTGTGTTGTAAAAAAGGATTATATGGACGAGATATTTCATGTTGAGATGAGTAAAAGATATCTGGATAGTATAAATAATCTATTATGCGTTAATATAGTGAATTTTAGTTATTGGGATCCAAAAATAACAACATTTCCAGGATTATACATCTTCTCTTTTGCGTATAAGTAGTTGCAATATTTTCATAGTGTTTGTTATCCAATGAAATATGTATTTGCTAAACTAAATATCCAAATTGATGATTTGTTTTTATTCAGATCAATGAATATCCTGTTTAGCATTGCAACTTACCTTGTCATGTTCAACATATTAAAAAAACTACATGGTCATGAATATACAGATGCAATTCTATCAGTTCATGCATTTTCACTAGTGTTATTTCCAGTTTATTTCTTCTTCAATTTTCTCTTCTATACAGATTTAGGTTCTGTATTTTTTACACTCTTATCTTTCTATTATTCATTACCTGATTATGATAAAGAGAAAGGTGTTAAAGATTTGAATATTTCAAATGTTACAATGTCAATGATCTATGGAATAATAGCAATATTTTTTAGACAGAATAATATAATATGGATATTGTTTATTATAGGTAATATGATATTATCAATAATAGATCCATTCAAGATTAATAGTTTCAAACAAATATTGAATGGGATTATTAAGAAAATGAGTGTAATAATTGAAATATTTGAAATTTATATTCCACTGATTATTGGTTTTATTGTGTTTCTAATTTATAATGAAGGATCAGTTGTTGTTGGTGATAAATCAAATCATGTACCAGCATTTCATCCTACTCAGATATTATATTTCATATTATTTTTATCAATTCCTTATTATTTAAGATATATAATGAATGTTAAATATTTCATTCATGAGTTTCTTCATAGTGGTTTTGGATTTGTGAAGAATGCTTTGTTTATTATAATTTGTTGTATTTTGTCATTTATTATAATTGAGAAATTTACATTAATTCATCCATTCTTATTAGCTGATAATAGGCATTATACTTTTTATATTGTTAAAAATATATTGAAGGTATAGTTTCTTCAATTTTTATAATTTAATAGAAAGAATGGTATTATCGATTTGCGCCATTTATTTATGGAGTATCATGCTATGTCACTGTTATTAATATGAAGAAACACATGTCACAATGGCAGATTATAGGATTCTTTGTGTGTTTATTCTTATGTCTGACACCTGCACATTTGATTGAGTATTAATATTGTATAGTTATTAATGTTATAGATTTCGTTATTTCTTAATCCCATACTTTATAATTCACCTTTATACCATCACTAAAGAGAAAAGAAATGAAATAGTTGTGCTTAATATTCACATGATAGTCAATATAATCACAATATATATATTTCTCTTCAAACCATTCCTTTGGCCAGGTAATGAAGATCAACAGAGATTCATGTGGTAAAAATAGCTCAATGGAATATAAATATAAGATATATATATATTTAATAATTTTGCATTGCTTGATTCACTTTATTTCACCATGAAAAAATCATTTCAGTTTTTCTGAATTTGGTCATCGAAACTTTTCATACAATTTAAACCGTTTTCGTTTTGTTTTTAAATTTTTTAAATGTATACTGCTCAATTCCTCAATCTATCAAGATTTTTAATTTTTATATAATCCATATATATCTATTATCTGAATGTTCCTATTAATCTTTTCTGATATTATTTCTTCTTGTAATTTATTATAATATATAGTTTTTATAAAGTATGACAGAACAAGGAGATTGGAGAAGGTCAGTCCCAACAATTAAAATTGATCCTAGAACTGTCAATTTACATCCTGAAGGTTACCCTATAAGTAGAAGTCCAAAAGCATATAAAAGAGAAATGACTGCAAGTGAACAAGCAGTTGAAGTGAACTGGCAGCATAAAATTGCTCCAAAGCGTAGAATTATATATCCTCAGAATTGTCCTTTGTTTGCACATGTGACACTTCAACAACATCAAGAAACTGAGAATATTCGAAAGAATTCAGCAAGAAGCACATCCTCTGAACCACCAGTTCGAACATCAACCAAATTATCATCCCAAACAGCAATAGAAAGAACTCAAAATTCTGCAAGAAGATATAATCGTAAAAGATCAAATAGTTCATCAAGTAAAAACTCTGCTAGAAATGCAATTAATCAATCAAATTCAATAGCTCCTTCAGAGCAAACTCAAAACAACACAACAATGGAATCAGACTTACCTTCACCAGGAGTACCTGTATTAAAACAAGTATGGGTGACTGAAGTAGCCAATCCAACACCAAGTGAAAGAATTGCGTTGAATTATAGTCAACCATTAGGTCATGCATCTCCTAGATTAAGTATATATTATATATATATACAATATCTATTATTTAATTAGTGAATTTACAAAAGAAGAAAGCCAATCCTCCTCCTACAGTCACAACTAAAGATAGACCAGCTTCTAGCCTTGGGTTTGGTCATTTATTACCAAAAGAAGATAAAGTCAGACCATTTAGACCAGTATCAGCATCACCTAGGGCAGATGGTATATTTGATGAAAGTGATTCAGATGAAGATATAGACGATGAAGATGATGAAATAGATATTAGTAATTTGCAATTTAACGGTTCAATATTGAGTAAAAATAAGAATAAGAAGAATAAAAAGAAAAAGAAAAGATTATTGAAAAGTCCAGTATTAGAACCAACTTCAACATTATTACCTCATTATGATGAACCAGCTCCATTATATGATAGAGACTTTATATTCATAGATGAATCAAAGTTACCTGTGTATTTCTACGATCATCAAGAGTATGAGTCAAAAACACCCGAACAATGGCTTGAGAATGGTCCAATTACTGGTAAATCGCCAATGTATGAAAATGGTGCATATATTTGGGCACCATGCAATATCTTAAAATATGATGCATCTAAGACGAAGTATTTAATACAATTCGTGTATACAGGTAAAGAGAAATGGGTAAGACGATTAAACTTAATGATGGATGAAGAAAATGCTGAAGATTTTTGGAAGAGAAGAATTGCATCTTATAATGATAGAGAGATGGCTAAGTGTGGTATTAGATTAGCATTACATACTGAGAATCAACCAAGTGATGATATTCACGTTGCTCCAATGCAAAAGGAGTGGCAAGAGGATATATTATCAAAGATACTGACATTCAGTGATCCAGTTGTATATATGCAGAAGAATAAGAGAAAACTAGAAAATGTATTAACTGAAATTAGGAATCATTACATGCAAGGTGTAAAAAGAGGTATTTTGGAGTATAGACTCTTATCTGAGAATGAACGACAGAAGTTTATTCATTTAAGAATACCAGTCCCACCAAGAGATCCACCAGCTCCATTCTATGGTGAAATAACTGATATACCTGAAGATAGAGGTGATTACTCGTTATATAAAGAGAATATAAGAGGATTACACTTTACTAAGCATAGATCAATATCTATATTATTATTATGGATTAATACAATTTGGGATACTGATTATGCTGATAGAATAATGTTAGATGCATTTGATAGAGAAGTTAAAGATATAGAATTGAAGTTTAATATTCCTTGTCTATTATCTAACTTTGAAAATCATCAAAAGAAACATTCTCGTAAGATGAGAGATACATTATTGAATGACTGGAGAACGATCTTATTACAATATGTATCTGATGATTTTCAAGGGATTTATGATATGTTAATAAAATCAATTGAAGAATATGAAGTAAGTCCAATGAAACAAGAATTAACACATATTCAATATAATATTGGAGATCAATTAAGATTGATGGGAGTAAATACAGTAGATAGATATATTAATATGATTGAAGATTATTGTGAAAAAGATGAAAATAAAGCTCAAGTTTATGAACAATATTTTATAGATAGAACTCCTGAAATGAATGGTTTACCTAACTTTATACCAACAGAAGTAGGTGATATACGTGAACCAGATATTAAATACACAGCAATACCAGTTCCACCTCATATTCCACCTGTTATCTATACACATCCAGCATTATTTAAAGTGAATTTGGTAGTTGATGTTAATAATGGTATATGTAGATTAGATCCATCAGCTGAAGATATTGAGAATACAATTATTGGATGTTTAGAAGATTCTATTAATTATTTTGGTGATATTTATAAGATAGATCAAATGATATTGACACTTATTTCATTACCATTAGAACCATTAGTTGATTTTAAAACAAAAGATGAAAGTAATCCAACATTATCATCTATATTATACATTGAAAAAAGAATAGAAGAAGTAAGACAATATATAAGACAATCATTAAATGCACCATTAGCTTTAGCTGATTTATATACATCAGTAGCACAATATATCACATTAGATCCGTATGAAGAAATGAAGAGAATAGGTGTAAGACCTTGTGATAGAATCGATCCAGAGTTAGAAGGACAAGTGGAACAAACTGATCCATTAGATTATCCACCACAACCTGAGGATTAT
This sequence comes from Proteromonas lacertae, assembly GCA_002245135.1. Lineage (NCBI taxonomy): Eukaryota > Bigyra > Opalinata > Proteromonadidae > Proteromonas > Proteromonas lacertae. Next base: position 32,007 of record NGBS01000023.1, read on the forward strand.
ATAGATGAGAGAGAAACATTGAGATTATATAAGAGAATAATAGATGTAGTTAGATATTTATCTAATGATACTGAATATTTTAGTTTAGTTCAAGTAGATTGTAGAATGGCTAAAGATGTTATAGAAACAACCAGTAATACAATATATAGAACAATAATAGGAGGAATTGAAGAAGACCAAAGTGAAATTGTTGATAGAATTAATAAGAAATATAAATCAATATCCGAAAAAGTAAGACAAATCCCAGAAACTGAAGATGAATTAAGTTCATTACAAAATTATATAAAAGGAATAGAAGATATAATTAAAAAGATGGAAGAAAATGTGAGTGTTATGTTTAATCGAATAGAATCATTGGAGGAGTTCAGATATATTCCAATTCAAGATGATTTTGAGAAAATGTGGTTAACTTTGACATGGCCAAGTGATATAAGAGATGCTGTAAATATAAGTTATGGTCAATTAGGAATGCAGAAGATGGCAATGATTGAAAATCTAGATAAAGAGAAAGAAGCATTTAGAAAAGAATTAACACAATTAATAAGTGATGTTAAAGCATTTTTAACTGTAACTGATATTGAGAAACATGAAGAGTATTCAAGAGAAGCAATGTCATTACAAGATAGAATAGACGAAGCACATTATAAGATTAATAACTTTAACCACAGAGAAGAAGTATTTGATCTACAAAAGACTGAATATAATGACATTAATGGATTACAGATTGAGTTTAAACCATATTATGATTTATGGACTACTTTATCTGAAGCTGTATCAATGATTGAAAGATATTTAACAGATGATTTCTCACAGTTAGATGTTGATGAAATTGAAACTAATATTATGGATTGGTGGAAAATGGCGTTAGCTTTAGCTAAGATATTCTCTAATCAAGAAGGACCAATGAGTGCTGTAGAACATATGAAAGAATCAATAACTGAATTTAGAAAGAAATTACCATTAATTCAAGCATTAACCTCTAAAGGCTTACAAGAAAGACATTGGAATGATATTTCTAATAAAGTTGGATTTGCCTTAAATCCAGATGAAGGATTGAATATTGAATGTTTATTAGATGAAGGTATTTTAGATCATTTAGAAGAAATACAATCAATTGTAGCTGTAGCATCCAAAGAATGGTCATTAGAAAAAGCATTGAATGATATGGAAGCAGAATGGACAAAGATTGCTTATGAAATTGCACCATATAGAGAAACAGGTACATTTGTAGTGAGAAGTACTGATGATATATCTGCATTATTAGATGACCAATTAGTAAAGACACAAACAATGAGAGGATCACCATTCATTGGACCAATCGAAGGAGCTGTTAAAGATTGGGAAGCGAAGATTACTTATACTCAGAAACTATTAGAAGCATGGATGTGGTGTCAAAGAACTTGGATTTATTTAGAACCTATTTTTAGTAGTGAAGATATAATGAACCAAATGCCAAAAGAAGCTAGAAAATTTGCAGGTGTTGATTCGATGTGGAGAAAAACAATGTCCAGTATTAGAAGAAGTCCAATGGTAATGGAAGTAAGTTCAAGAGAAGGATTTATTAGTCAATTTGAAAGAGCCAATAGTGTATTAGAAGAGATTCAAGCGAAATTGAATGAATACTTAGAAAGAAAACGAAAGGCATTCCCAAGATTCTTCTTCTTATCCAATGATGAATTGATTGAGATATTAGCACAAACTAAAGATCCAAGAGCAGTTCAACCACATTTAAATAAAAGCTTTGAAGGTATTCATCATGTTACATTTACTGATGATTATTGTATTACCCACATACAAAGTGCTGAGAAAGAAGAAATTGAGTTATTATCACCTGTTGATCCAAATGAAGGTAGAAAGAAAGGAAATGTTGAATTATGGATGACTGAGTTAGAAGAAAAGATGATTTCAGCTATGGAAGATTTATATATTCGATCTTTACATGCATATCCATTAAGTAAAAGGACAAGATGGGTATTTGATTGGCCTGGTCAAATTGTCTTAGCTGTAGATTCTACAATATGGACACAAGAAGTGGAACAAGCTATAATATCTGAAGAAGAAAATGCATTAGTGGAATATGAAAAGAGATTAACTAATCAATTGAATGATATTGTTGAATTAGTAAGAGGTGATTTGACATTTTTACAAAGACAGACATTAGGTGCTTTAACAGTTATTGATGTACATGCTAGAGATGTTGTTACCAGTTTAGCAGAAAAGAAAGTATATGAATTAGACGATTTTAATTGGATGGCTCAATTGAGATATTATTTCGAGAGAGAAGATGAACAATTGGTAGTGAAAATAGTAAATGCTGAAACTGATTATATGTATGAATATATTGGTAATAGTACAAGATTGGTTATTACACCATTAACTGATAGATGTTATAGAACACTAATGGGAGCGGTGTATTTAATATATGGTGGTGCACCAGAAGGACCAGCTGGAACTGGTAAGACTGAGAGTGTTAAAGATTTAAGTAAAGCTGTAGCTACACAATGTGTTGTATTTAATTGTTCTGACGGTTTAGATTATTTAGCTATGGCAAAATTCTTTAAAGGTTTAGCTGCTTCAGGTGCTTGGAGTTGTTTTGATGAATTTAACAGAATTGATTTGGAAGTATTGTCAGTTATTGCACAACAAATATTAACCATTCAAAAAGCAAAACAAGAGCAAGTTACTAACTTTATATTTGAAGGAACAAGTATTCCATTAAAAACATCTTGCAATGTATTTATTACAATGAATCCTGGTTATGCTGGTAGATCAGAATTACCTGATAATTTGAAATCACTATTTAGACCTTGCGCTATGATGGTTCCTGATTATGCATTAATTGCTGAAATTACATTATATTCATACGGTTTTACTGAAGCTAGATTAATGGCAAGGAAATTAGTAAGAGTGTTGAGATTATGTTCTGAACAATTATCAAGTCAAGATCATTATGATTATGGTATGAGAGCTGTAAAAGCAATTCTATTAGCTGCTGGTAATTTAAGAAGAAAAGAACCTAATGAAAGACAAGATATATTAACTTTAAGAGCAATTACTGATGTTAATTTACCAAAGTTTACATCCAATGATATTCCATTATTCCAAGGTATTACTAGTGATTTATTCCCTAATGTTCAATTACCAAAGATAGATTATGGTCCATTGGTTAAATCAATGAAAGATTATTGTGAACAACATAGATTAGTCTCACATGATAACTTCATTAGAAAATGTTTACAGTTGTATGATACTACAATAGTTCGACATGGTTTGATGTTAGTAGGTGGTGCTGGTTCAGGTAAAACATGTGTTATTAATTGTCTAAGTGCAGGTATGAGTGTATTGAAAGATATGTCTGATTATGAGAATGTTAAAGTTGTAACAATAAATCCCAAATGTATTACACAAGATCAATTGTATGGTAAATTTGATGAGAATTCACATGAATGGCAAGATGGTGTATTAGCTGTACAAGTCAGAGTTTGTGCAAAAGATACAACACCTGATAAGAAATGGATAGTATTTGATGGTCCAGTAGATGCAGTTTGGATTGAAAATATGAATACAGTCTTAGATGATAATAAGAAATTATGTTTAAACAGTGGTGAAATTATCAGATTAACTCCACAAATGACTATTATGTTTGAAGTAGAGAATCTTATTGTTGCATCACCAGCTACTGTTAGTCGATGTGGAATGGTGTTTATGGAGCCAAAACAGTTAGGATATAATGCATTAATAGAATCATGGAGAATGACATTACCAGAAGGAATAAAGTTTATGGAATCATTTATATTTACACTTATTGATGAATTAATACCGCCCTGTTTATCATTTGTAATGAAAAGATTAGTAAAACCATTACCAGTTACTGAGATGGAATTAACATCATCATTCTTAAGATTAGTAACATCACAATTGGATGAAGTGTTTAAAGATAATTGTGAAACATTACCATCATCACATGAATTAATGTCATATTTTGAAAGTATATTCGTGTTTTGTACAGTTTGGTCAATTGGTATATGTACAGATGAACATGGTAGAGAGTTGTTCAATGAGTTTTTCAGATTACATTTATCACCAGCTAAAGTGAATACTGATGTAGATGATAAACCAGAAGTAGAAATATCAAAAAGACAAGCATTAAAGAACTTAAGACCAATTCCAAGAGATGGAAGTGTTTATGATTATTATTTCGATAAAGAATCAAAGAAATGGGTAAAATGGACATTAATTAATGATAATAGATATGAAATACCTGATACAATTGAATATTCCAGTATATATGTACCAACAATGGATAATATTCAAATATCAATGATTACTAATGATTTATTATTCCACGGATATCATACATTAGTTGTAGGACCAACTGGTACAGGTAAATCAGTCACATTTATGAAGAAACTATACGAAGAATTGCCAAGAGATAAATGGAGTCATACAATATTAGATTTAACTGCCACAACTACAGGTAATCAAGTACAAACAATGATTGAGAATAAACTAATCAAAAGACGTAAAGGCTTATATGGTCCAACACCTGGTAAAACAATGATATGGTTTATTGATGATATGAATTTGCCTATCCCAGAATCATCAGGATGTCAACCACCAATAGAATTACTCAGACAATGGTCAGATCACGGTGGATGGTATGAAATACATGAACAACCAACTTACTTTAAGAATATTCAGAATGTGCAGATGTTAGTAGCAATGGGTACTCCTGGTGGTGGTAAATATCCAGTTACTATGAGATTATTAAGACATTTCTCTATTATGAATGTTGTACCATTTAATGAAGAAACTATGAGGACGATATTCTCCACAATTGTAGCTTGGTTCTTGAGACCATTCCCTAATTCAGTAAGATCATTGAATAAAGAATTAGTTGATTCATCTATTGAAATATTCCAAATTATCTCAACAGAATTACTTCCAACACCAGGTAAACTACATTATACGTTCAATCTTCGTGATTTATCAAAAGTATTCCAAGGTTTATCACAAGGTAGTAAAACAAGAATTACAGAACAAGTGCAAATGGCTAGAATGTGGTCACATGAATGTTTACGTATATTCAGTGACAGATTAGTTGATGAAACAGATAGACAATGGTTTATGAAGAATTTGAAGGATTTGTTATATAAATATTACCATATGACATGGGAAAAAGTCAAAGGTGATCAAAATCGTATAATATTTGGTGATTATATACCATCCCATCAAGGAGATTATGCTGAAATAGAGAATCATGAAGAAATGAAACAGATTATACAACAACAAATGGATGAATATAATACAATATCAAGTTCACCATTAGAATTAGTATTATTTGATATGGCAATTGATCATATGAATAGAGTAGCAAGATGTATTAGACACCCTCAAGGTAATGCATTACTAGTAGGTGTAGGTGGTAGTGGTAGAAAATCAATCAGTAGATTAGCTTCCTATATGCAACAATATAGAACTTATGAAGTTGAAGTATCTAGAAGTTATACAGTTCAATCCTGGAAAGATGATTTAAAGAAAGTGATTAAAATCGCTGGTGCTGAGAATAAGAGTATTTGTTTTATATTTTGTGATACTCAAATCATGTATCCTTCATTTATGGAAGATATAAATGCATTATTAAATACAGGTGAAGTTCCTAATTTATATGAACAAGATGAACTTAGTCAAATCTTAGAAGCTGTTGGTCCTGCTGCAGTAAGAGCTGGTAAAGGTGGCAATAATGTTGATATGTATAACTTCTTTGTAGAGACAACAAGAAAGAATTTACATATTATATTATGTTTCAGTCCAATTGGTAATGCTTATAAGAGTAATTTACGACAATTTCCATCTATTGTTAACTGTTGTTATATTGATTGGTTCTCAGAATGGCCAAGAGAAGCTTTAGAAACAGTTGGTGAATTTGAATTAAAGAAAATGAAGTTTAATGACATTTTGAGAAAGAATCTATTAGATATATGTGTTGATATGCAGGAAAGAGTTCAAGGATTATGTAAAAGGTATTTAGCTGAACATCATCAACATTATTATGTAACACCGATGAGTTATTTAGGATTAATGAAGACATTTTCTACTATTTATTTGAATAGAAAGAATGAAATGATGAAAACTCAGACTGGTTATGCTCAAGGTCTTCAGAAGTTATTAGAAACTGAGTCAAAGGTAGAATCAATGAAAGAAGAGTTAAAGAATCTACAACCAACATTAGAAGTAGCCAAAGAAGAAGTTGCTAAGTTAATGGAAGATATTAGTGTAAAGCAAATATCGGCAGATGCTCAAAGACAAGTTGTAGAGAAAGAAAGTGAAGAATGTGATAAACAAGCACAAGATGCTCAAGCTATAAGAGATAGTTGTGAAGCAGATTTATCACAAGCATTACCTATATTACATGCTGCTGAAAGTGCATTAAAGAAATTATCTAAAGCTGATTTAGTAGAAGTCAAATCTATGACAAATCCACCAAAAGAAGTTAAAGTGGTGATGGAAGTTATGTGTGTATTTTTGAAAGAAAAATTACAAGGAACTTATTGGGAAACTGCCAAGAAGAAGATATTAAATGATACAAAATTAATTGATAAATTATTAGGTTATAATAAAGAGAAGATGGATGAAAAATTGATTAATAAAATCTTGCCATATTTAGATGTAGCTGAATTTTCAGAAGCAAGAGTTCAAAATGCGTCCAAAGCTGCATTTGGTATGTGTAAATGGATTAGAGCAATGGTTAAATACTTCTATGTTGAAAAATCAATTAAACCAAAGAGAGAAGCTTTAAAAGAAAGTGAACAGAAATTATCTGTATTAAAAGCAGCATTAGCTCAAAAGCAGTCTGAATTACAGCAAGTAGTAGATCATTTGAACCAATTAAAGGCAAGTTTTGATGATGCTAATAGTAGAAAAGAAACTTTAGAACAACAAGTAGAAGATTGTAAAACAAGATTAACAAGAGCAGAGAAATTGATTTTAGCTTTAAGTGATGAGAAGTTAAGATGGGCAGATAAAGTGAGTGAATTAGGTAGTTTAAGTGAAAATGTAATTGGTGATTCCTTACTAGGTTCTGGTATAGTATCATACTTAGGATTCTTTATGAAATCATATCGTGAAGAATGTATAAAGAATTGGAAAGATCAATTGAATGAAGCAAATATCATAACAACACCTGATTTCTCATTAAGAAAATGTTTTGGTGAAGCAATTCAAATACGAAGTTGGACAATACATCATTTACCATCAGATGATTATTCTGTTACTAATGCATTGATATTACAGAATAGTTTAAGATATCCATTGATGATAGATCCACAAGGACAAGCTTCTAGATGGATTAAGAGTAATGAAAGTGAAAGAGGTTTGAAGATAGTTCGACAAAATGCAAGTGATTTTGTAAGAACATTACAAAATTGTGTTCAGTTTGGTAAACCAGTTTTAATAGACAATGTAGCTGAAGATATAGATGCTGTATTAGATCCATTGTTATTAAAACAGATGGTAAGAATTGGTGGAGTTGATATGATCAAAGTAGGTGATTCTCAATTCAAAATGGATGATAATTTCCATCTATATATGATTACTAAACTCAGAGCACCACATTATCCACCTGAAACGTGTGTTAAAGTGAATTTATTAAACTTCATGGCTACAGAAGACGGTTTATCTGATCAAATGTTAGGAATTGTAGTAAAGAAAGAAAGAGCAGAATTAGAAGAAAGAAGAGAAAGATGTCTATTAGAAAGATCAGAGAATCAAAAAGAGTTGAAAAGAATAGAAGCAAAGATATTACAAATGATTAGTAGTGCTGAAGGTAATATATTGGATGATGAAAGTTTGATTGAAGCATTATCAGAATCAAAGATTACTTCAAATGATGTACAAGAAAGAGAGACTCAAGCTGAAAGAACAGAAAATATGATTACTTCTACAAGAGAGAAATATCAAGCTGTATCTGAAAGAGCTTCTTTGTTATTCTTTTGTATTTCTGATTTAGCTGGAATTGATAATATGTATCAATATTCATTAGAATGGTTTGTTGGATTGTTTAATAGAGCTATTGAAATTGCACCAAGATCAGATAAAATCGATGAAAGATCACAATTTTTGATTAATAGTTTTACTTATTTGATATATACTAATGTCTGTAGAAGTTTATTTGGAGTTCATCATTTATTATTCTCATTTTTAATGTGTACAAAGATAATGACATCACAGAATCTTATACAATCAACAGAATATAGATATTTCTTAACTGGTAATACAGCAATGGAAATACATCAAGAGAATCCATGTGTAGATGAAGAAACAGGTAAGAAATGGTTAAGTGATGAAGTATGGAAAGATTTATATGGATTACATGATATTGAGTCATTTACAAAGTTTATTGATGATATAATAGAGAATCCAGAGATGATAAGAATAGTTGTTGATTCTGTCAATCCTAATGAAGATATGAAAGAAATAATAGAACCTTATGAATTCAGTAGTTTTCAACAATTAACAATTATGAGATTCTTACGTTTAGATAAATTAGTTTCATTTATACAGTCATTTATATGTGATAATATGGAAAAGAAGTATGTAGAATCACCACCATTTGACTTAAATGCTGCTTTTAATGATAGTACCTGTGTTACTCCAATTATATTCATGTTATCACCAGGTGCAGATCCAATGAAAGATTTCTTCAGTTTAGCAGAAGAGTGTAAATATGAAAAGAAATTAAAAACATTATCACTAGGTCAAGGTCAAGGTCCAATCGCTGAAAGTGCAATATTAGAAGCAGTAGATAAAGGTACTTGGGTTGTATTACAGAATTGTCATTTAGCTATTAGTTGGTTACCAACATTAGAATCATTATGTGAAGGTATCACTGTAGATAGATGTAATCCAACATTTAGATTATGGTTAACCTCGAAACCAACAGAAGCATTTCCAGTATCCATCTTACAGAATGGTGTAAAAATCACTAAAGAAGCACCAAAAGGATTAAGATCCAATTTAATTGGTTCTTATTTAAGTTATAGTAATAAGATGTATGATAAATGTCCCAGAGCTAAAGATATGCATAGATTGTTATATGGTTTATCATTCTTCCATGCATTAGTACAAGAAAGACGTAAATATGGTCCATTAGGTTGGAATATATCTTATGAATTCAATGATAGTGATTTAAGAATCAGTGTTGCACAATTGGAATTATTCTTATCCACTTGTAAATCAGCTGAAGATATTCGTTATGATGCATTGCTATATTTGACAGGTGAATGTAATTATGGTGGAAGAGTAACAGATATGTGGGACAGAAGAACGTTAAACTGTATTTTGGAGGATTTCTATAATCCAAATGTATTAGAAAATGGATATTTATTCACTGAGGATCCTACATATACTATACCTGAATATGGTCCAATCACTGGTGTTGTTGATTTTATTAAAACATTACCATTGAATGATGGTCCAGCTGTGTTTGGCTTACATCAAAATGCTGATATAACATGTACAATTTCCGAATCAAAGACATTAATAAACAATTTATTATCTTTACAACCAAGAACATCAAGTAGTAATGATAGTAGTAATGAGAATTCAGGTACAAATAGTTTACTAACAGTAGTTGATGATTTAAGAGAAAGAATTCCAGGTACATTTGATGTAGAAGGTGTTTCAATATTATATCCAGTGAAATATGAACAATCAATGAATACTGTATTACAACAAGAATTACAAAGATATAACAAATTATTATCCAAAATAGATTCATCCTTAGAACAACTAAAGAAAGCAATTAAAGGATTGATTGTTATGTCAATTGATTTAGAGGAATTAGCTGGAAGTATAGAGAAAGGTTTAGTACCAGAACTATGGAAAACAGTATCATATCCATCATTGAAACCACTTGGTTCATGGATTAAAGATTTAATAGAAAGAATAGATTTCTTCAAACATTGGATTGATGAAGGACCAGCTAGTAATTTCTGGATAAGTGGATTCTTCTTTACACAATCATTCTTGACAGGTATTTTACAGAATTGTGCAAGAGCTCATCAAATACCAATTGATGCATTAGGTTTTGATTTCCAAGTCTTAACAACTGAAGAAGAAAGTAGTATAACCGAAGCACCAAAAGAAGGATGTTATATTCATGGTTTATTCTTGGAAGGTGCAAAATGGAATAGTGAAGAGATGGTGTTAGATGAACAAGATCCAAAAGAATTATATTGTGTAGTTCCAACCATTCAATTAATACCAAAAGAGACTGTAAATATTGATATGAATAGTCATAGATATACATGTCCTGTATATAAAACATCTGAGAGAAGAGGTGTATTATCAACAACTGGTCATTCTACTAACTTTGTGGTTGAAATGTATTTGCCCATGAAAGAAGAACATGATGAGAATCATTGGGTTAAGAGAGGAACAGCATTATTAACACAATTGAATAGTTAATTCTTTTATATTTTTATTCTTTTATAATATTATTTTTCATTTCAAAATCTTAAAAATAACATATTAATAATATCAATTTTCATTTCATTTAGTAGTTAAAACTACAAATATCAACTTTCGCATTTGGTAGTACAAAGAAATTCTATTATATAAATATTATATAGATATATACTATTGAATGTCCATCAACAGTTATTATTCCTTTACCTTCTTTACCAGATAAATCAGGTAATTCACCTTTATCGTTTAAATGTAACTTCACTCCATTCAAATATACTCTTTTAGCATCTAAACTATCAGCTGTAAAGTAAATTTCATTAAGAAATTCTCTATTTTAAGATTTATTATTTAATTAAATAGGATATTCTATATTCTTTTCTTTCAACATTTTCAAATTCTATATCTTTACTTGTTATGTTTACAGATTCTTTTAACAAATTTAATACTTCAATTACTATGCCTCCAGAATATTCACATGAACATTGACCATAGATTCGAATCATTTTATTAGAACTACTTACACTTAAGATTTTATTTCCTACTATATTTCGCCATACTTTCATTACATAATAATCACTATTTGGTTCACGACTTTCATCTCTTTCTAATAAAGAATACCAACCACCTACAAATGCTTGACGAAATTGAGCTTTTATACCAACTTCAGCTAAACCTGCTAAATCATCAACATAATAGAATGATGAAACAAATCTATCAGTTACATTATCATGTCCACTATCACAAGCAGCTGCTCCCTCACCCATATATATCTTCATATTTGGATTCTTTGATTTCTTAACCAACTATACATAATTGAAATGATTCTTGTATATATTTATACATTAACAATACTTTTAGCTGCATCAATGTGGCTATTTAAAAAAGATGGAGTAATTATTTTTTGTAATATATCATCATCTTTACCATTAGTGTCATCTAACAACAACAATAAATATATGTTTATATATACAGTGATGATAGTTAATAATATCTAATAAATCATTTTCTATTAATGGATTTAAATATTCTGGTTTAACAGCAGTGTGATCTGGTCCAATTATCTTTGGTCTTACATCTTTATTTGGCCATAATCTTTCAATTTCTTTCTTAAACATTACATAATCATCAAATTCCTGTTTTGGAGTAATATCGTAATCTAATTCATTTCCTAATTCCAATCCATATATTAAACCATTTTCATAATAACGTTTTTCTTTAATAAATTTCAACAATTGGAATGAGTTTTTATAGTCCCATTTTGCTCTTTTGTCCTGATATCTTCCGCCCATTCCATTGATTCCGTATATCAATTGTATTCCAGTTTCATTGCAGAATTGAACAATCTCATCAAATCTTTTGGGTGTCATACACAAAATACCAGGACAATAATATGGATTTCCTTTATAGCTACAATATAAATAATTAAACATTTAAACATACTAAGTAACTGGAGGATCTTCAAAATCATATGGTATTGAATCAGCTACAGTTCCACCAATTCTTAAAATAGCTGGTTTTAACACTAATAATATAATAAAATTCGATAATACTTTCAACAAGATAAGTCAACCTTGATTCTTTCAAATTGAGTGTAATTACACTGCAATTAATCCATGCATTGGATTGTAATGAGATATTAGGATACCAATAATCTAAAGTAAACGATGCATAGAAGTCTTCAACAACATTTACTGGTTTTGTGAGATTTAAACCAACGTCAACATTTTTCTACTCATTCGTATTTTAAAATTATACAGCATCAGCTATAAATATAGCGGTAGCTAATAATAACAGGGTAAGTAAGAATTTCATTATTATAAAAAATCTTTAATTGTGTTTAAAAAATAGTATTCGTTAGTTATATAACGAATATTTTTTCATAAACACAATTTTTTTGGAACATGAATTTCTCACTCGCGGTATTATTTTTAGCTGCTGCTGTATTTGTAGCTGCTGCTGTATATTTTATTAAATATTATAAAATAGAAAAATGTTGAAGTTGGTTTAAATCTCACAAAACCAGTAAATGTCATTGAAGACTTCTATGCATCTTTTACATTTGACTATTGGTATCCTAATATATCCTATCAATCCAATGCATGGATTAATTCAAGTGTTATAACACTCAATTTAAAGAATCCAAGGTTAACATATCTTGCTAATAGTATAAAAGCAGTTCATTAATTTAATAGTGTTAAAACCAGCTATTTTGAGAATTGGAGGAACTGTAGCTGATTCAATACCATATGATTTTGAAGATCCTCCAGTTACCTTAGTATATTTAGATATTTTATAGACATATCATATAGTTTTAGAGGGTTTCCATATTATTGTCCTGGTATATTATGTATGACACCCAAAAGATTTGATGAGATTGTTCAATTCTGCAATGAAACTGGAATAAAACTGATATACGGAATCAATGGAATGAGTGGTAGATATAACAATACAAAAGCAGCATGGAATTATAAAAATGCATTCCAATTATTGAATTTTATTAAAGAAAAGAATTATGTTGTAATATATGGATTGGAATTAGGAAATGAATTAGATTATAATATCACTACCAAAACAAGAGGTTGAAGACTTTAAAATATTTAAGAAAGAAATTGAAAGATTATGGCCAAATAAAGATGTAAGACCAAAGATAATTGGACCAGATCACACTGCTGTTAAACCAGAATATTTAAATCCATTAATAGAAAATGATTTATTAGATATTATTAACTATCATCACTGTATATATAAACATATATTTATTGTTGTTGTTAGATGACACTAATGGTAAAGATGATGATATATTACAAAAAATAATTACTCCATCTTTTTTAAATAGCCACATTGATGCAGCTAAAAGTATTGTTAATGTATAAATATATACAAGAATCATTTCAATTATGTATAGTTGGTTAAGAAATCAAAGAATCCAAATATGAAGATATATATGGGTGAGGGAGCAGCTGCTTGTGATAGTGGACATGATAATGTAACTGATAGATTTGTTTCATCATTCTATTATGTTGATGATTTAGCAGGTTTAGCTGAAGTTGGTATAAAAGCTCAATTTCGTCAAGCATTTGTAGGTGGTTGGTATTCTTTATTAGAAAGAGATGAAAGTCGTGAACCAAATAGTGATTATTATGTAATGAAAGTATGGCGAAATATAGTAGGAAATAAAATCTTAAGTGTAAGTAGTTCTAATAAAATGATTCGAATCTATGGTCAATGTTCATGTGAATATTCTGGAGGCATAGTAATTGAAGTATTAAATTTGTTAAAAGAATCTGTAAACATAACAAGTAAAGATATAGAATTTGAAAATGTTGAAAGAAAAGAATATAGAATATCCTATTTAATTAAATAATAAATCTTAAAATAGAGAATTTCTTAATGAAATTTACTTTACAGCTGATAGTTTAGATGCTAAAAGAGTATATTTGAATGGAGTGAAGTTACATTTAAACGATAAAGGTGAATTACCTGATTTATCTGGTAAAGAAGGTAAAGGAATAATAACTGTTGATGGACATTCAATAGTATATATCTATATAATATTTATATAATAGAATTTCTTTGTACTACCAAATGCGAAAGTTGATATTTGTAGTTTTAACTACTAAATGAAATGAAAATTGATATTATTAATATGTTATTTTTAAGATTTTGAAGAAATGAAATAATAAAACTTAAAAAATTATATACAACCAATGTTTATACTTTGCATTCCTTAATAATTCTATTTTTAATAATGCAGTAGTAATTTATTCATTTTACATAAAATCAAAATAATATTCGTTTCTTTTATTAAAACGAATATTTTTTTAGAATCAAATTTTATTCTTTTTTATATTCATTGAAATGAGCGGATTTGGAACAGCACCTTTACCACCAGAATATGCGTATTGATTGAAAAATATGATATGTATAGAGATAAATTCAAAGCAAACATGGAATGGTTTAAAAAAGCATGTGATCCAAAAGGACCATTTGGATGGGTATCAGGAGGTAATAATGAAGGTGTAGATTGCTATTCTGCAACAGTAGATAACAATATGTGTTTTATGGGTAAAATGAAGTTCCCTTATCCAAGTTATGTATTGTTTGATTTAATAAGAAGTAACGATGCAATAAAGAAGTATGATGAAATGCTTGAAAAAGCTGAAATGGTGAAACAAGTTGATGCTCAATGTTCTATTGCTCATAGAGTGTATTCAGACCAATTTCCAGCCTGGGGTAGAGATTTTGTTACTATTTCTCATTGGGAAGTACATCCAGATGGAGTTATTGAATTTGATTCTTTTACTGAGAAGCCAGAAGATTCATTGAAAATGGTTCCTGAAGTGAATCATAAAGTTAGAGGTGTAATTAATCATGCTGGATATTTAATTGAACCAGAAACTGAAGAATCTTGTAATGTTACTTATGCAGTTCAAATGGATATATGTGGATCTGTTCCTGGCTTTATTGCTAATCGTGTACTCTCTAAACAACCACTATGTTTAGCTGTAATGAAGAAGTTTTTAGCAAAATGTGATTTAAGTGGTATTTGTAAAGATCCTGTAAAGAATATATCTGAAGGTGAAAGAGCATATTTTGATTTTTAAATCAGAATCAATAGAATAATGATATAAGTATTGTATAGTTTTTTGTAAGAATTGGTTAAAATTGTGGTGCGAAAATTTTCATATTATTCTTTTCTCACATCACCATCACTTCAGATTATATTTTTTTGTCTCTTTTTACATCAATGTCTGATAAAAACGTTGATACACTTTTGGACGATGTATATTTTATAAGTTATTGCTTTTATTTGATTTATAGATCCGAAACAAGCCACTTGATGACAGAATAATGGCTTATTTAGACTTAGGTAACTTGGTAAAAGCAAATACTGAATCAGTTATGAAAAGAATTGAGGATATATGTGATTGTATCGTTCACACTCTTACAAAGAAAGATGAAGGCACAGAAACAATAGAGGTTGCAATGAAATGTATGGAAGCTTGTATAAATAAAGCTGGAGGAGATCAGTTGAAGCATCTTACTGAAGCACTAGTTCAGAAGCTAATCGAAGAGAAAAAAAATTGTGACAGTTTTATGATGGGTTTAAAATCTATCATTACAAATGCTAATAAGGAGTTTGTTCCAATGATAGCAGATTTGTCAATAAACCAATTAGTTGATGCTTTAGCTAATACTTCAATCTCAGATGATGTAGTATATGGAATATTATTTGTCTTATCAAACGACTTCAATGTAGCAGGTAAAACAATTATTGTAAGAAAAGATGCAAGTCAAGCTAAAGATGTAGATGAAATGTTAAAGAAGTTGATTTCAAGAGCTTTAGAGTTAGTTTATCATCCTGCAAGTCGTATCGGTAACGAATCTATTGATTTATTGAAGGTTTTAACTCCTCATATTTCATCCAAAATCTTAGCAACAATTGTTCCAACATTATTAACTTCAATGGCTGATAAGAGTAAGTGTTATCGTTCTATCTGTTGCTTGAGTAGTATATTGACCAGTACAGCTAGTAGATTAGTGAAATATCATAAAGAAATAATGGAGAAATTAAAGGCAGTGAAGAATGAACAACAATTGTCATCAGCTGATCAAGAACCTTGTGAAATTATTGAAAGAATTCAATTTTGTTACAGCAGTCTAGTATCCACAGGAAGAGATGAAATACGTATATATATTGAACCAATGTTGGAGGAAATAACTCAAGATATGGTGTTTGATCCAAATTACAATTACGATTGCGCTGTAGCAACACCAAGTGGAAATGCAATGGAAGAAGATAATAATGATAATGATGATGATGAGAATGAATATGAAGATGATGGATTTGAATATGAAGATGAGCCTGAAGATGATGATGATTATGGTTGGAAAATCAGAAGAGGATCTGTTCAATTATTAAACAGTATAGTGAATAGTAAAATGATTCCATTATCAAAGGTTTATGCATTATGTTCAGAAACTTTGTTTTTATGTTTTAGAGAGCATGATGAATTAACAAGATTGGAAGTAATCAAATCAGCAATGAATTTATTAAATAAAATGATATTTAAATCTGATAAGAGTGAAATTGTTGCTGAAAATCCATCTTCATTCCCATTAAGAGGAAGAACTCAATCATTCAGAGTTCCATTGAAAGATGACGCACCTGCATTAAGTGAGAAAATATATGAATTATTAACAAGTGGATTATCAATGCCAATTAGAAGCCAATTATTTGCATTTTTATCAACTTTCTTTAAATCATGTGCTTCACTAGGAATGAGTGTAGAAAAACAGATTAATAAAGTATCTGAATTGATACAAATACATATTAAAAACTTTAAAGATTTTCCAGATGATGGTAAATTTAATATTTTGGATAGTTTATTATCATTTGTATTATTCTTCAGAGATAATGAAATCACTACTCATTTAGAATCAATCTTATTAATAGTTGGAGATTTATCTAAATATAATTTTAATAATAAATTATTATCTACTTATTTATCAATAATAAATACTTTAATCATTAAATGTTCAGATAATGAAACGAATTATAAAGTGTTTAGTAATAGTCATAAAGATATATATAATTACTTATGGAATTTATTAAACAGTAAAGAAAGTGAACAACAGATTAAAGATTCATGTTGTGATATTATTGGCTTATTAATTAGATATTTTGGTTTTCCAAAAGATATTAAAAGCGATGATTTTTATAAATACATCAGTTCTAAAGTGGTAATTGATAATTCAAGATATCATGCAATCTTATGTATTATTCAAATAGTACAAACTAAAGTGAAAATTGATTTAAAATACTTTGCTAAAGATGATTTATTGATTGAATTAACTAAATATATGAACCATCATAGTAGAGATATTCAAAAAGCATCAATTAGCTGTTATAAGTTATTATTAACTAATTTGAAATTAGCTATAAAACCTGAAGTTTTACAACATTTATTAGATCAAATTAACACATTATATCATGCTGGAAAACAATATTATGTTATTGTAGTCGATATGTTGGATATATTATCAATAATTGTAACAACCAATGTCAAAGTCGATAAGAATGGTTTAAAGGACATGGTATTCCATATGATGAAATATACTCAATTATCTGATGATCATTTGAATATTATAGCTAACTTTATTATCGTATTATCTGATAATACTTTACCATTAGCATCCATATTAGATGATTATTTCAAATTATATAAGAATGATAATGAAATACAAAATAATAATACAAATCTAGCTAAAGTCTGTGCTTCTATTATCACTCATATAGTTAAAAACTCTAAAGAGAATCCAATTGAGAAATTATATCAATACAAACAGAATAATACTAATGATGTTATAATTCCATTATACTTTAAAGTAATTGGCCAATTTGGTTATAATAATAAAATACTGAATTATTTACCATCCTTTGATAAAGATATTCCTACATTAATGACTGCTTATACTGATCCAGTTATTATCTCATCTTTATCTTATTGTTTTGCTTTATCTACATTAGGAAGTATGAATGAGTTATTTCCATTATTGTTGAAGTATTGTGTAGAAATTAATACATTCCATTATTATTCATCTTTATATACCTTAGTACAAACTATTAGAAGTAAAAATATATCCGTTTCAGTTGATAATATTAAAGAGATTGTGAAGTTATTGAATAGTAAATTGGATTCTGATAATAATAGTATTAGAAATTTTGTATATATTATTATTATATTATCATATTATATGAATAGATAATATCAACCTATTCAAATATAGTATTAATCAATCCAAGAACATTAGCAGAATTAACTAACTTATTAAATGGTAAAAACAATCTCCAAATAACCTCCATACTTACTATAATAAGTGGTAGTGTAAATGAATCAACAGCTGATTATATTGTATCACATTTCAAGAGTATTGTTGAGTTAATAAAGAATGATGATATTAATATAAAGAGAGAATCTTTATCTGTTATATTATCATTATTAAAATACAGTCCTATTTTATTGAGAGACTTGTTAATTGAGAATAATGTGTTGGACATATTGTACGAATTAATAAAGAAGAATAACGCTTTTGTTACTTCTGTACAAATTGGACCTGTACAAAATATATCCTTTTTTTTTTATTTTATAATCATTTTTTTTGTATTTTATTATTTTTCTTTAATTTCTCTCTTTGTGTAAGAAGAAGATAATGGTATACCTTTAAGAAGAATCACATATACCATATTAAAGATATTAATTGACGTATATCCACAATTAATCGACATTAATAAGATATGTGATGAATTAATAAATGGGTGCAATGATACAGCAGAAATTGAGAATTTATCATCCCATATATTGAGTAAAGTCATACAATTATCACCATCTTGGGCTGAAGAGAGATCTGCTAAGATAATCGGTTTGCTTGAGAAGAGAGTGTTGAATAGTAAGAAGAATCCACCATCTGAAGAAGCATTGACTAATTATAAGAAGGTTTGCAGTCATGTAAAATACACATTAGCTTATGCCAGTAATTTCAGATTTAAGAAAGTTGCGTCATCGTTGCCATAAATATTATTATTTTTTGCTATAATATATTGCTTTTATTCAATTTAATGTTGTTTTATGAAAATACCAAAAAAATAGTCGGTTATATACTGTCAAGCTTCTTCTATCGAGCCTTCTATATTATTTTTAAGTTGGATATCTGAGCATAGTATACTCCTAAAGCACAGTGATGATGAGCAAGAAAAAAATGATTGCTCACAGTTATAAGCAATTCACTAAGGAACAGTGGTTATTTCTTTTTCGAAGAGTTGAAGAGGTTAATAACATTACAAGAGTGGCAAACGATATAGGTATAAGGAGGCAAGTGTTATCAGAAAAATATAACCAATGGAAGAAGTATGGCGACCAATTTCTAGCTAATGAGAAAACCGAAAGAATATTTACCAATAATGAGGAATATATACTATTTTGTAGGATACTAGATTATAAAAATGAAATTGGAAGTGTCTTGAGATTATCAAATTCTGTAATTGAAAGAATAGTGATGAAATATTATAACGAATTGACAGCTGTACACAGAATGAAGAAGTTTAAAGTGACAAAAGAATGGATCTCTGACTTTTGTGCTAGATATGGGATTAGAATAACTCCTACAAGGAGTTACTATTTACAGTGGGAAATACTGTGAGTGAATTATTCATTTAGTATGTGCATGTATTATGTATTTAATAACACTTTACTTGATATTATTTTTTCATTTTTCACAAATTATTTCCATAACATACGAAAAATGTTATTTATTAAATAATCATTATTTAAATGCACATTTAACAGGAGAATATTTAGGTAATATTTCCCCATCTTCATTAATTTCATAGAATTGACTTGATCTTCTATGGCTTGTCATTGGTTTTATAATAACAGATCTCTTCTTTCTCAATGAAAGATTCTTATGAGATAATGGTGAAGTAATTATTGGTGGAATAGGAGTATAATATGATGGAGTTTCTGGCTTTTCTTTTACATCTTTTTTCTTTTCTGTTTTTATAGCAGGTAAAGTCATGACTAATCGGTTAATTCTTTCTTGCTCATTTCTTATATCATATGAACTGATTCTTCTATTGTTAATTTTATTATCACCACAGCTAATTTTACTTCTTCTATGTTGATATACTCCTATATTATTATTATGTTTTGATTTATTTACTTTTTCATTTACTGTATGAAGTTCTCTCATTGCTTTTTTCATCTTTTTCCATATATCCATATTGTTTGATTCTTTACCTTCATTTACTGTATTCATTCCTACATAATAAACGGGTAATTCGAATAATTGCTTGTATATATCAACACTCTTTTGACTATTATCAGTTGTTGAAAGAGACATTTTTAACTATGAATAAAAGTGTTTATATACATTATATCTTCTTAAACTATTCACAAATTCAATTAATTCATTTATATTATTGACTGATTCAACATCACCATACAGTCTATGCTTATCTATATAGATAAATTACATCAACAAAAAATACATTTGTTTGAAGACACTAAACCTTTGAATTCTTCAAAGGATAAAGAATTTTTAGGATGTTCACCTACAAAGCCAAAGTATTTTGGAAGTCTTGAACCTTCTGGTCGAATGTTCAGATTTTTCATCATTTTCAACAACTCATTGTACTCAATAGTGTCTGTATATATATATTATACATTACTAAGTAAAATATACTGGAATGATCTTCGTCTAATTGATCAAATAATTCTTTAATAGCCATATCATCTTCCTCATCGTAATTTTTATCTTTCCAGAGTGATTTATTGTGTTTTAAAGCCCATTCCTGGCTGAAATAAAAATCATAAGACATTCCAATAAAATAGTCGTTTCATTAATTTATAACTGTTTAAATAATGAATCTAATCAAGAGATTATGAAGTAGATAAAGAATCATGAACATTACAAAACAAATTCAACCATTTTTTCATATATATGCTTCTGATTGATAAAAAGAAAAAAATGAAACGGCTTTTTTATGTTCACGATCTGATTTGATCGGAATAGAAATTTTGATCAAATGTCTTCACACAACACCTTTAGTTCTGAAACGTCTGAATCAGATGATGATTTGAGTGATCTAATTATACCAGATGGTAAATTACAGTTTTCAATACCACATAAATCCACACCAACTACAAAACGCAAAAAAGAAGAAGCAGCTTCGATAAAAATACTTGCTGAAAATGCTTTAAATGGTTTGGAAACGGTTGATATCATATTAGCAGTATAATAGTTTATGCTATAGTTTTAGTCTAAATACATGAGTCATTTTTCTGCGCTAGATACATCTATATTAGGTGAATATGAAGTTACGTATAAAGAAATACTTGAGACGAAATTACTTAGAGAGTCGGTATAAATAGTGAATATATAGAAAATTAGGGAAAATTAACTCAAGCAAAAATAAAACAAGCACAAATCTGCAGGCCTCTACAAGAAATAATAGTTTCTAAATTAGGTTCTTCTAATTTTGATGAAAATGAAAGTTTTCTAGCATTATATACATTATCATATTGTATGTATGAATTAGGCCTAACATATGTGGAATTGAAATCACAAGATCAAGGATTAGCCATACTAAACCAATCAATACAATATTTAAATCTATGTAAGACAAATGCAACAATTTCACAATTACTACCATCATTAGAAAGTAAAATTATATACAGTGTATTAATATATTGTAATAATAATAATTATTATTATAGATTGCTGAAAATAGTACAACAGATTCAAGCGAACAGTGTATTGAATATATAAACTATTTAATTTCACAAACACAAGTTCCAATTCCTTCTCCTGAAAAAAACTGGAATCACTTTGCATATGCATGTTATAATATATCAAATTATTTATTCCATAATTATAAGAGTAAACAGATCAATAAAGCAGCCTTAGAATATGCATATCGAAGTGAAGCATCATTTTCATTACTTCAAATCATCAATAAGAATGTAATTAATTTAATAGAAAGTATTAAGAATAGACATTCAAGTGAAGATGAATGGGATACATTTAGTCAAACAGTATATATTTTATATTATATTATATTTTATATTATTAATAGAGTTTACTGGAAAGTAGCAATCAAATATCATTAGATTATGATATGAATGAAGATCTTTTAGAAGTGTCAAAAACTAACACATTTTTTAAACTTACATCGTCCAATAATTTAAATGTATTTCTATTATATATTTACATTTTAGAAATTATATAAGTGTCCAACAATCACATCAGGACATACATTTCCAAGTAAAGTTAATATTCCAACAACAATAACAGATATTATTTCACTGAATAGATCAATAATAAATCAACTACAAAGTATCAAAACATATTCATTTGAAGATAATGGAGATGAAGCATTATTACAGTTACAAAAACTCAATGATAGTAATGAAAAATACACATCAGAATGGAATCAGAATTATAAGAATAACGTTTATTCATTATATGCAAATAACAGATTTGATGATTGTTTATACTACATATTAAGGTACTTCATCTTATTAGATAAGAACAATAATAATAAACGATTTTCTACACCCTTAAGTAGTAGTAGTATAGCTGCAGATAGTAATGAAAATACAACAACTACTATTCTTAACAATAACAATATTTTGATAAATAATTATTTCTTATTATTACAGTTATATGCAAATATACAAAGAATTGGGAATGAAAAAGATCACATTGGATTTGCTAAGTATTAATTATTACTATTATACTCATTCTATAGATGTTGTCATATAATGGAGAATATAGTAAAGAATGATATGGAAAGTACAATAAGATTGCAAATATTAATATGTGAATCAAGATTAGATAGTTTACCAGAAGTATATATATATATATATATATATATATTATAATTAATAGAATTGTGAAAAAAGTCAACAATTACTATACAAACTAAGTGATTTATATTATCTCTGCGAAGAATCTACATCACATACTCCTGAATTCACACCACGAGATTCACCAGCAATCATTGAAGGAAAGAAATTCAGATCAGCCTCTGTAAGTACTACAGTAGCAAAGAAGAGTTGTTTAGATATGAATAGTTCTGAATTAAAAGAAACATTTCCTGTACAACATCATCAGAATCAATATAGTGGATTATTGAGATTATTATCAGCTCAAATATTATGTGATATAGAGTTATATTATAATGGATATTCTCCTGTTAAGTTGGATAAATATTCATCTAGAAGATATAGTCAAGAGAATTTAGACAAAATTGATGATGTTTTTAAGAAGAGATTATCTAATAGTTTGTTGTATTACAACGATATTTATAATTGTGAAATAAAGAGGAAATCTGATTCTATCAAAAGATGGAGTAAGTATAGAATGAAGATTGATAATTATATTATATATTTTACGAATGAACATGATGAATCTAAACCAAGTGATTTTATTGACATTGATTCAATCACCAGTACTGACATAAAGAATGATAATGAAGTTTCAATCAATTATATAACCATAAATCAAAAGAAAAGTAATATTTTGAAGTTTAATAATAGTGAGGAGTTTAATACATTTAATAAGATAGTAAATAGCAAATTTGATACTCAAAGTTCTTGTGCTGATGATGATGATGATTATGAAAGTATATATTTAATATTTTTATTTTTATTTTTGTTACAGAATTAAGAGAAGAATATCAAATACTGTTAGATAGCAATTATAGATCTTATATTTTATTTAATCTATCAAAATTTATAACAACTGCTTCCTATATTAGATCAAAGATACTGTTTTCATTGTGTTTAAAAATAGATAATAAAGATATGATAGAACAGTTATTATTTGAAAGTTACATATCTATTTTATATACAAATGTTAATGCTTTTACTGAACCACCTCCGTTTTCAACAGAATTAGCTTTATTAATTTATATTTACTTCGCTGAAGTGTTAGAAAATAATAATAAATATGAAATATCAGTTGGTATATATGATACAGCTTTGTGTTGTATTAGATTGCATAATGATACAGATAAAGTATATATATATATTAATATTAATATTATAATTTAGTATTATAATTTGGTTGGCAAATTAGCATGTCTTTCCAACGATCACAATGATTATCCTACTGCAATTACCTATTACAAACGACTATTGTTATATTATCAATCTAAACATATGATCATCAACAGTGAAATACTATATGTTAGTGATAAATTATGTGATTTATACTTTCTAACAGGTAGTTTAGATAAAGGATTGGATTTGCTAGAGAATAAGTATGAAGCATTAATGAAAAGTAAACAAAGTTATTCTAAAACGTATATATTATTTATATATTAAATATATATGAATAGTGATTATGAAAAATTATTGTTTTTACTGTCACATTACACAATAGAATCATCCCATTATGAAAAGTCATTAAAATATTTGAATATTCTATACAATATGATAAGTAAATCCAATATAAAGAGATATTTATCAATACTCTATATGATCTGTAATAGTTACTATAAAATGAGAGCCAAATATGAATCATTACATTATTTAGATTTATTATCAAGGAATATCAAAGAAATAACTAAACAATCTCAAGCCAAGCCAAATCATATTTACAGATCAATCATTCCAAATATATATTATTACATTAAAACATATATAAAAGTCAATTTATTGAATAATAATTATCAATGTGCAATGGACTCATGTTTACAATTACTCTATGGAGAAATAAAGTGTGAAAAAACACCAAGAATTTTGGCTAAGTTACATTACATATTAGGAAAATGTTTAATTACAATTTCTCAATCTAAAAATGTAGAGTTTCCTTTCAAGTTAATAATAGGAGGTACGACAGTATTAGATAACCAAAATCAATTATTTTATGAAGGTATTCATCAATATAAAATATCCAGTAAAATCTATAATCAAATTAATGACTCATTTCATTATGGAAAACTGTTGAATTTGATTGGTAGACATCTGTTAAATTATATATTTGTTCCAGTTGTATATCAACAAGTGCCATTAGAGAAAGCATTGATGATTATATCTCCAGAATATAACATTGAATGTAATTATAAGATAAATGATATTGAATCAACAAAAAGTGATCAATTAAACATAATATTTGTTAGAAATATGAATTTAAAGAAGAAGAATGAAGATGGTTTAATTGTTAGACTATTTGAAGTATAAATATATATATTATTGATTAGATGTCTGAGTTATTCACTATTATTGACAATACTTTCAAAATATTTGAAGTATATAATGATCCAATCCAATATTCAATTGCTTATCTTAACAGAATAGAATATTATTATATTAATGTATTAATATTGATTGTATTTATTCTTGTTTATATAGAATGAATTAACAAAATCATGTGATTTATTTGTGGAAGGTTATAATTATTATAACTTGTTATTTGTTGATGGTATTAAAATTCCACTCGTTAAATCAGCTCCAACATGTATATATATATATCTATATATATCATTTATTTATTATTAATAGCTTTTCTTGATTATTTATATGATATTACACTTCGATATGTTCGAATTTTATTCCAAATGAACACTGCCTTTATTAATGACAATCTGTTACTGATTGATATTTATACAATTCTACAGATTGAATATAATGAAAGATATATAAATCCTTTATCTCAATTGAATAAAGAAAGTAAACATAAGAATCAAATTTTATATTATTATCCATTACCTTGGATTGATTCTCATTATAAAAAAGAATCAAAAAGAAGGTATATATATATATATATATATATATATTGTTCAATTGTTATTGTTTATTAGTCAAAATTTTAAAGATTCTTGTGATTCTTCAGATCAATATATTTCCAGTATATTTGACAATGATGATTTTACAATCAACAGTTTTAATCAATTATTCATAAAGAAAAGTCTTATTACTTCAATCGAGAAAGATAAATCGCCAGTTCAAATGGATGAGTATAAATATATAATTTTATTTTCTATTAGTATTACCACCAATGCACTATGTGATGATAATTATATTTGGGGATTGTTTTATCAAATAAAAAGATATATTCAGTCTTATTATACAAGTAAATTGAATAGAGAAGAAATACAATTTAATATGAAGAATATAATAATGAGTATAAAGAGATACAATACATCAATAAAAGAAAAGAATAATCAAGTGAAGATTGATGATTATGAATATGTTAATATAATATCTCATGTTAATACGATGAAGAAAAAAGTATTTTCATTAAAATATTTATGTTCTACATTTAATTAGAAAAATAATCTAGAAATGAAAGTCAAGTCAATTATCTATATAATCAATTTTGATGATGTAGTGGTTGTTTATAGTCCATCAACATTAGATAAACACATCTATCGAATAGGTGGAAATCATGAACATTCCATTATATCATTATCATTTAATACAAATGCTCTATTGGCTAATAATATTTATCATCAATTTTGCCCTTTGTGTAGTATCAATGAAGGAAGTGTTATTGGAAATACGAATGTAAACAACAGTAAACATATAAGAGTTGCCAGTAATGTTGAATTTAAACTAGAATTACTCAACAAATACTTGTTAGTATAAATATATATATAATTTATTTTTAATCTATTCATTTAGGTATTGAATAATGTTGTTAAAAATCCTTCTGTAATTACATCTGTAGTTATTTCATTAACTGATAATAAGTTTGAAAATGATTATTACATTTGTACATTCACTATTGATGATAGTAAAGCTACATTGATAAATCAACAACCTATATGTGTGAATAAAAGTATTTTAGTGTGTGAACAATATGTAGCAGTAAAACCTCCAATGTTTGTTGATAAGAATCAATACGTTGGAATTTATCATAAAAATGACATTCTCCAATTAAAATGTCATAAATCAGATACTACATTATTTTACACTTCCAAATCAAATAATATTAATATTGTATTTGTTATTATTGTTTTTTATTTTTATATAGAATGAAAGTATTCAGATAGAAAGTTTATCAGACTTCTATGTCACATTTAGAGTAGTTTTACATCCATTGGAATATAATATTAGTTATGGAATTCTTAACGAGAATAATAAAAACTATTTTGAATCACTCTATAGATATAACACCAAATGGAACAATATTAACTGTATATAATAACTATATATATATTATTGTATAGCTAATATTGATCAAATAAGCAATCTTCGAAAATCAATTTATCCTTTTCATATATCAAATATAAAGAATATTAAATCACCAGATGATGATGAAATACATCAATGTAGACCATTATACTCATTATTGAGTTACAGTAAAAAGAAAACATTCTGTTGTGGATCTTTAAATGTATATTTATATTTGTTTGTTATATATATATATAGTTTGATTCATTTTATTATAATTCACTAAATAAGAAATGTGATGAAAATGATTATGATTCAAATGTATTAATTGTAAGTAGAGAATTGATGTTTCTACCTTGGGAGAATATCCTACATATTGAAAATAGTTCAAGAAATATCTGTATTTCTACTCTTTTAGCATCTACAGTAAAGTATATTCATATTTTTATTATTAAAATAGCAATAAACATCTTTATCCAATATTCTATCTATTTTCACCTCACAAAATCAACTTTCCTTATTCAGAGATAAACAGTTCATTTTTACACTGTAAACAATCAGATAATTTGCAGATACCTTCGGAAATGCTTCAACCATCATCATTTACTGAATTGTGTGAATTATATCAAAAGAAATATGATTATATAAAGTATGTAAAAAGTGATGAATTTGTTGAACATCCTTCACAGATACTTACACTTCATAATAAAAGAAAAATTCATAACAATAACAGTACCAGTCATATTGATGAACTAAATAGCACTTATTCAGTATATATATTTCCATATAGTGATTTAACCACATTTACAAATTATCATATTTGGTTATCAGCAAATTCACTAGAACCTGTTGTATTTATACCAGTAAGTAGTTTTCAACTTGTGTTAAAGCATTTGGTGTTTTATAGTGAGCATTTCAGTAATCAGTTGGATTGCCAAAGTATTATGAAGTTATTTATGAAAATAAGAAATGATTATCAGATACCAATAGTTATTTATAATTTGTCTTGTCATACATCTTAGAAATGCATATTAGTAATTTATTTAATACATTTACTGTTTGGTTCTATGTTATTTTACCATTAAACCCCATAACATAATGCACCAACAGAATATATATATATATATTATGAGCTTAATTGTGTATTAATGTAATCAACATAACTTGAACTAATATCTTTCAATTTACCTTCTTGTTTAGCTAATAATAAAAACTGTTTTCTCCATTTTTGTAGAATTACTGATGATACTTTTCTTTGGATTAATACTTTATATTTTGTATTTGGAATTGTTATTACATCACCTTCACTTTTACTCAACATTTCACTTGTTATTAGATGATTTATTGTCTTGGTTATAGTTTCTAAATCCTTCATAAAATCAGAATCAATTATTGGACTCTATAACATATATATATAATCTCAAAATATTCATACAACTTTTGTTGCAATATTTGGTTTGGGTGCTTTGGAGTGTAATAATGCATTATCTAAATCTACAAAATTGATTTCTGAAACGGGAAGTGGAGCTGGTTCTGGTAAATGAGTTACATTATTATCTGGTGAAACTACAAATAATGGACTATCCCAACGATTGTTTACATTCGGATATTCAAATCGAGAAATTATTTCCTCAACACTATATGTATTTAATATATACAATCTAAATAAAATACATTTTTGGATCATATCCATTTTCTCTTTTACTATTCCATTCTATACAATCTTCTTTACTACTATCAACATATAACTATATATTTATTTAAAAGTATTTAAAATTATTCATACAACAGCATATGTACTATTAACACTTCTAGAACAACAATAAAGCTCATATCTATATCCTTTTATATAGCACATTGAATCAAGAATTACAATCTGATCTGAAGATAAAAAACGACTAACAGCTGACTTTAAAGTGGATCTTGTCAACTTTTCAGCAGTACTGTCTAAAAATATTACCATTACATGTATACCACAAAACCCATTTTTTCTATCAATAGCTAATTCCTCATAACAAACAATCTGAACAGATTTACCTAAACCATCATAATGCTCTTTAATCTTTTTAACATAAGCGCTTTTTCCTGAGCATGGATAACCACAGACAACTATCAGTGGCCTATTTATCTAGAAAAACAAAAATACATTTAAATGTGTATTAAATTGAGATAAGAACAGATCATGATCAGTATTTTCATTTCTATTTATTTCATATAATAAACATATTTTGTTTGTATATTTATTTTTTAAATATTAGTATGTATGTATTAATTATGTTTAATACATAGAATTAGTCATATCTCACAACATTTTACATTTTTGTATTGTATTACAGCTGACACTAATGAAATATGTGAATTAATGTTATTTATTGCAAATTAAAGTTATATTATTTACATTTACTCCATTATCACCATCATCAAATGAGTTTAACAGTCAATTCATTAATGATTTAAATAAAGCATTCTACAATAATTAAAGGAAATCCTTTCAAATACACAATGAGCAATTAATCCTTTTCACTGAATCAAAAATAATTTGAACCAGCTTTATTGAGAACTTGTGATAAAATAGTTGTGAGTAGTTATGGAAATGTATATTTGGGAGAAACACATCGAGTTAATTTCAAAAAATTATTTGTAGATAGATATATAGTTTGATTATTATAACAAGAGTTTAATTTTATGAATAAAAAATATATGATAAATTTTATAGATTGTCATTAAGTATATATATGTAATTAGTTATTCAATACATGCAAGTCACAATGTATCCACTCTTTCTTTGAAACACTTATAGTTGAAGTACTTCTTAATATCGGTTTAGGTGGCAATGGAAATAATTGATCTCTATTTTGTTTATTTAGAATTCTTGGAAATGATTTACTATCTTTTCTAAATTGAGTCAGTATTGGTGGCTTATTTTCTAATACAACAGTGTCACTACGTGATACATTGATTTTGGCAGTAGGAAATGCAAATTTAGAAGAAGTAGAACGACCACCTTCACTTTCTGATCCTGTAGAATTTGAGAATGGTTCAATCTTACTATTCGATTTTCTCCATCCAATTTTTTGGGTAATATCTTTTAGACTCATTTTATATTTCTTTTCAAAATCATCAATTGGTCTTGGTGCTATTCAAGAAGATATATATATAGAGTTATACATAAGTAATAACTTGATATAACGCCAATTATTAACACTGGAATAATTAATGGAAAGAATATTTCATTTGGAAAATAATCACCAACATTGCATTCTATCATTTCAGAATTACATTTAGCTCTATTTATTAATAGTTAAATTATCAAGAAATGTATACTTGAAGCATGCAATTAATGAACATATATTTGCCCAAACTAATACTAAATTAGATGAAGAAAGGAAATAATTAACTGCCATTCTAGCAAATTGTGGATATAATAAACCTGAAATGAATTGTATTAATGCAGCCAAAGTATAAACCACTGAAGCAATTACATTACCTGTACTTGATACTGAATCAGTTAATGTCAATAATATTTTCATAATACCGCAAATAAGACCATATTTTGTTGATACTATAGGAGATATTAACATTAGAATTAAAAAATACTTTTCACCATAACATCACTGAACAATTGAAATCTGTCATTATTCCAATTTCTATACCAGTCTTTCCAACATTTTATTTCACCCATATAGCTATAATAAAGATTTTATATATATATATATATATATATATACAAAATATCACCATCTATTGCTCCTAATCTTAAACCAAGTGGTAAAAATAATGCAATCATGAAAAGCGATATAATCATATATATAATATGAAAAGCTCCCCAACACTAGATGTATAATTATACACAGTTCTATATACTTCAAGTTGTGGTGCATTTTTCATTCCTTGATATTTATTATCTGATTCTGTTGAATTATTTGCATCTTCAGATTCATCATTAAAAGTTGAGCATTCAAAAGCACCAAAAAAGATATTGCAAAAAGGTATAAATAGTGAAGTAGTACAAATCCAAACATAAACTATATTATATAGAGTGATAATTATCATACACCAAAGTAATTTCTTTAACCATTTTCGAAATTTGAATTGTTTAGGAGTTATATAGCCTTTATCATATCTTTCATTATTCTCATTACCTAAATTTGGTTTTACTGGTTTTGACAATTCACTATATTTTTGAGAAGATGATTCTTTAGCTGTTGAAGTTGTAGAAATTGAAGTTTTATCATTTTTTGAGGAAATACCTTCATCACTACTCTCAAGATCACCTACAGATCTACCTTGTGTTAATGCTAATAACTTTTTGTCAACTTTCCCTTGCCTGCTCTCAAGTTCTTTTTTAGATTCAATTATTCTTAATTCAGAATTTTTAATATTTTTTGGTCCATAAATATTGCCAAAAAATTCATATGATTCTATTTCCTGCTTCATTTTTAATACTAACTGTAGAATGAGGATAATTACTAAAACAATTATACCAACAATTGCACCAACTATCTTAACATGATAAAGTAATGCTAAGTCTTCCTATTAATATTACTGATTATAATATACATTAGAACTATAATTATTACCAGCTTTTCCGCTAAAAAAATCTATGAAATATGAAAAGGGATTAGTGTAATTAAGAAATGGATATGACAATAACTGGAAGAAACTAACAATTAACAGAAATATTTGAATAAAAGTATCAACAGGTCTTGAAGAAAATTCTCTTTCTGGAGTATTAGTTTGCATATGTGTTTGAACAACACTTCCATCATCAGAACCAGTCCATAAAAACTTGCCTGTTAATTGCAATGAGTTAATTCTGTCACTTTGTGGATTGAAAGATTTTAAAGTCTATAATTATAAATATATATATTTATCAATATACTTTATCATTATTCATATCTACAACATGAATTAAATAATCTTCATCAGTAGTATAATACATTAAGTGATCACATGTTTGATAAGCGTTTAAACTTCCTGACACAATTGTATTAACAGTATTAATTACATTTCCAGATTCTGGATCAACTGTTATAATTGATCCATCCTTACAAGTATATACCAAATGACGCTGTTTATTAAAATCTATTTTAATTACTTTCTTTTTAATACGAATTCTATTGTTAAGACAATATAAATAACAATTCTATACAATCTTTCTGTTTTACCTTCCATTGTCATTACTCTTTCTGTAGTATCTTCACACGCTGTGTATAATCTTTCCTTTGTAAGATCTTTACGATGATACAAAGCAGATATTGGACTCTATTATGATGATAATGCAATTATTAAATATATACAGTATGTCCAATAAATAGCTGTTGAACTTCCATTGTTTTCATATCAACTTTATAAATAACTCCACTCTTTGATCCTGTAAATATACTCTTATCTTTAAGTGATAAATGAAAACATGTTAAATCTCTATTAACAATATACAGTAAGTAAAATACCTTGTTTTATCATATGTCTTCACTACATATCCTGTTTGCAAATTGTGGCAAAATATTTTATTATCATTTCCAATAGAAAATAAATACGGATTATTACCAATAAATACAATCTCCATCTACATAAACAGATATTAATATATATTTAAATACTCTCTTGACTCCTCCTAGATGTGGTGCAAATTTCTTCATACACTGACAAGTTATTATTTGATTTAGTCTAATATCTCCATCTACACCGCAAGTAAATAACCAATAAGGCTGTTTATCTGCATCTCTAACTAAACCATACCTGCAATATCTGAATAATTTATCAGTAACAATTAATCCAGTTATTGCACCAGTATGACCTTGATGTATCATTGCATTAAAATCTCTCCATTTTATTGCACACCATTGCTTCAATCTATCTATTCTAGAAGTACTATTAAGACCTTCTTCTGATTCTAGCTTACTAGAAGTACTTCCAACAGAGGATGAGGAACTGTTTCTTCCTATATTGCATTAGTTGACAATATAAATACTCAAATGTGTGTTGGATGCGGAAGGAGAAGTAGTATTTTGTGAAGATGATTGTTGTACAGACTTTCTCGCTATTATAATATACTTTTCAGAATGTATACATAATGATTTAGATAATAAGACGTTTGATCTAGAGTTATTAGGAGTTGAAGATGCAGTAGCTTCTAATTCCCTTGTTTTGTCTTTTGACACACCTACAAATCATAATAATATAAAATAATAACATTACTATTAATTGTAGAATCACTAATAACAAATTTCATCTTCATCTGTGAAACTGCTAAGTTCATTAAATTACAAACATACAAATATGTTTCTCAGTTGATATAAACGTTTTAGATGTAGTTGACATTTTTTACTGAGTAGGAACTGTGAGAAATAATGTTTTTCTCACAAACATTTAAATGTATTATATGAAACGACTATAATTTTATTAAAAATGTTCAATAAGCACATCTGATTTTCTGTATATAAAATACATCTAATGATAATATTATTAGAAACTACAGTTAAATAATAACAACAGAGCTTAATTCCATGTGTAATTATAGTTTTAATAACATTGTTATTAAAAAGAGTGTAGTGTATTGAAGCTGGAAATGATGATGTGAATATATGATTAAAATGTTGTTGTAATAGTAACAATTCAAGAGAAAATATAAAGAAATGAGTTGTTTTCTAAAAAGAAATCAATTAAAGAACTGAAAAACTATCTATTAATATTAAATAATATTTATAATAACTTTACTCTGGTTCTAAAGAGTAATATGTTATTTGATCATTGCTAAATGGTTGAATTAATTTCATTAAATCTTCTTTACAATCTCTAAATAAATATTTTCCATTAGTATCGCATGTTTCTTTCTGTTTTATTACTAAATTAATCACAATCATAAACGGGTTATGACTATCCTCAACTAAATCAACGAAATCTACTTCTCCTCCACATAATTCATCAGAATATTCTGTAATTTGTTGTAATACATCCATTCGCTTATTTACAGGTATTATAGCATATATGAACACGTGATAATATTTTAACACTCTATTAGATCCGTTTGATACAAAGCCACCATTAAATCTAGTAAAATTCTTATTGTTATTTGATTCCAAATATTCATCTGTTATTTTAAATAGTAAATCATGATTATCTGAAACACTCTCTACTTCATCTGAATCATTATTTCTATAATCTTTACTATTGATTTCATTTCTTATTTCTTTCACATATTCCTGAATTTCTTTCATTAAAGGCAAATAGTTATCGACTGTGTTTATTTGATTATCTATTCCTAGTGAAGGTAAATGTGAATAATCTGAAGAATTTAAAGCAAACATATCATAACCATCATCTCTAGTTGATCCAGACATTTTAAATATTTAAATGTTTTTTGAATAAAAACAGCTTGTATCGATCAAGCTAAGCCGTTTTTGAATTTTAGTTTTTGTTATTTTCTATGTCTGGTATATCTTAATCAGATTCATTTAATAATTAGGAAAAACTGTATTAGTTAAGAAAAAAGAAAATAGAAATAAAAATCAAACTACATTACTTGTTGCAAAGAAAGTAGATAATAATCAAACAGAAAATCTCAAACCAGCTGTTAAACCAGTATAATGTAACTATAACATTGTATAGGGTCCAAAATGTGATGAAAGAGGAAATATATTAGAATACTCAATTTTAGGAACAATTCATGATTATATACAATATAGAAAATCATTAGAACCAAGTACTCCACAACAAGTTAATGAAGATTGTATAATTTTCAATTTAATAATTCTATTCTAGTTCGTATGGATGTTACTGCATCAAATAAAAGTCTAGCGTTAGAGCAATACAGATCAAAAGTAGAAGCTACAGTATTATCACTTTTAAGTTTTTTTTAATAGAAATCCATTGATTTATTATTGAGTAAATCCTTAAAGTCAAGAGAAGAAGAACAAATGAAAAGATCTAAACGAAATAATCACATTCCATATTACATTGCTACCGCAGATACAAAGGAAGAAAAAGCTTTAAAGAAATATCTTTATATGAAGAAAGAATGGGAAAAATATAATGAAAAAGTGAGTAAAAGAATAGGAAGAGATCCAAGAGACACAGTATTTTCAAAAACTGATGAATTCCGTGAGAAAAAAGAAGAGTATATATATATAGTTTTTATAATATTTAATTAGATTGGCATTAATAGAAGAAAAACTTCCTCAAAAAATGAATCCAGAAAGTCAAGGATATTGGGAACAAAGTCTAAGAGGATTAGGAACAAGATATGTCACAATTGGTAATGCATTAACTGGTTTATGCACTGAAATCAAGTCAGGAACAACTGAAGTAAAAGAACATATTCGATTAGGAAAACCATTAAACCATGCCTGGATGAAATCATCCAAATATTTAGCAAAGAAACTGAAACAATTAGATAAGAAGATGATGAAAACTACAGGTTATGTTCCACCTCCTGATATTGGTGCAGATATGATTGTCCAAGGAAGAGATCTATGGGAATGGGTTAAAACATCACATGAAGAATCAATACAAAAAGTGCAAAATACAATTGAATTCATTGAACATACTGAAAGAAGAAGATCATCCATGATTACACCCTTGCATCGTGCTATTGTTCAAGATGGTAACAATGAGAATAGAAATAAAACAGATGGTCCATATTATGATATGATTCCTTTGCCACATAAAGTAGAAGGTGAATTTGATCCATATATATTAGAATATTTAAATAAAAATACGAATGAACCAGTAAGTGATGTTAATACACCATTAGAAGTGTTATTTGATACATTCATTAATAAACCAATCCAAAGAGATGTCAGAGTAATGAATAGTGGTAAAACTGTGATATATTATAATTGGGTAAAAGAAGAATATAGTTCAAAGATTGATGTTGGTGGAGTAAGAGCTACAAAGAGTAAAATGATGAAATTTTATTGTAATAATATAAGAGGATCTATTCTACCAGGTGAATATCGTGATTTTACATTTACATTCCAATCTACACAAGCTGGTGTATTTAGAGAGCAATGGAAGTTTAATACAAAACCAGAAGTACAATCCTGTCATAATCTATTATTAAGAGGAGCAGCAATTTCATTAGAAGAGAATTTATTTGCTAAACAACAAATCATTGAAGAAATCGATCAAAATGTATACTTTAGAAATTTCTATGAATTATCCAAATCAATTGTTGAATTAGTTCATACTCCACCACCAGAATTTACACCAGAGCAAATTGAACAACAAAGAAAAGATCAATTTGAAAAAGAAAATCCAACATTATATTACTCATCTGATATTTACCACAATTTAGAAGATATAGTAAACCAATGTTTTGATTTGTTAGATTTTCCACCTCAAGATAGAATATGGAATTTATCTGTATCAATGGTTGAAGATTTAGTTAGTCATATAACTACACCACCTGAAATACCTGAGCCACCACCACCACAACCCAAAGCAGAAGGTGAAGAAGAAGGAGAAGATAATCCTGAAGATGAAGAAGATGAAAATGGAGAAAAGAAGAAGAAGAAGCCACCAACACCTCCTCCAGTTCATATCGAATATACTCCATTACAACAATTACAAAAAAACTTCCAAGATAAAATAAAGGAATTAAAAGAAGAATATTCAATTCGTCCTACTGTTTATTCTCATTATTATCCAATTGTTCAACAATTAATATATGATATTATTGATGAAGTTCCTGTATGTTCATATAAGGCTGAGAGGTATGTAGGATTTCAATTTAGAGATTGGGTTCCTCCTATTATTCCACATGATTATAGTACAGGTTTTAAACCCCATCCACCTCCTGATCAACCATTAATACCAATGGAAGAAACAGTGTATAATGAGAATATGAATGAATTGATTGAAATGTACAAAGAGTTTAATGGTCATGATATTCCTGAACCACCACCACTACCACCAGAAGAAGAAGAAGAGAAGAAAAACAATGGAGAAGAAGAAGGAGAAGGTAATGGAGAAGAAAGAGCAGAGGAAGAAAATAATGATAATAATAATGAAGAAGAGCAACAACATGAAGATGGTGAAAATAATGAAAATGGAGGAGAAGGAGAAGAAGAAGAGAATAATAAAGAGAATGAAGAGCCACAATTAGATGAAAATGGTAATCCAATTCCAGTAGAACCAAAAGCAGAAACAACTGAAGAAGAAGAACAGAATCCACCAGAACCTGAATGGAAATGCCCAGAATTACCTGAACCAAAATATGAACCAACTGTTGAATATTATAGATCCATATTATACAGTTATATCTATAAATTAGTATCTGATACAATGAATAAGATTGAAGATATTACATTTATGTGTGATAATGAAAATACAATCAAAATGGTTGAAGATACAAATATGTTATTAGGATATAAACAAAAGATAAAAGATATTGATTTCAAAGATAAGAAAGTTATCATTAGAGCAAATTTAGATGTTCATTTTGCTAAAGGTAAAGGAGATGCATTAGTATTCCCACCAATTGAACAAAAGAGAATGGATACGTTGATTGCTGAGATTAATGATATAATTGGTAAAGGAGCTCAATATGTAATGATTATTTCTAATTATAGAAATCCAAAAGGAGAAGTAGAAAAAGATTTATCTTTCACTCCACTCTCTAAATTCCTGAAAAAGAGTTTTAAGAATTTAGTATTTGTTGAAGATATAGTTGGTCCAAAAGCTGAGAAAGCATTTGCTAAAATATCAACAGGAACTGTATTTTTAATAGAGAATATTTACTTCCAAAAGTTTGAAGAAGGTAAAGTGTGGGATGGACCTTTACTCCGTTCAATGTTACCTCATATTCCTGATATCTATATCCCTGAACCAGAGATGGAAATATCTGAAGAAGTAAGAAATGCATATAGAGATGCTAATGATGACAAGAAGAAGAAGAAAGGAGGAGCTGCAGATAAGAGAAGGCCAAGTTCAAAGAGTTTAAGTAAAAGAAAATCAAGTACAGGAGCAATACCACCAGCAGAAGAAAGTGAACCAGTTATAGTGACTGAACAGCAACAACAGTATTTAGAAAAAGAGAAATATATCAATACTTTAGATAATTTATGTGATATATATATTAATGATTGTTTTGATTTATTAGATAAGACTGATATTTCAATAGTAAAGATTGGTAATAATAAAGAAAGAATATGTGGTACAGATGTTGAGTATCATATCCAACAGATTAGAGAATTATTAGAAAGACCAATTAGGCCACTAATAACCATAGTTGGAGGTATTCCAACACCACAGCGATTAGCATTTATTTATAATATGATACCAAAGAGTGATGCTGTTGTAGTGAGTGGTGTATTAGGTTTATCATTCTTATCATGTATGTATAATGTCAATGTTGGTATGAAATCATGGAATGATAATATATTAAAACCACATATTAGAGCATTAGTAGCTTATGCAGAAAGATTTAATGTAAAGATGTATTATCCAATAGATTGTGTTTGTGGAGATGCTCCAATCACTGGTGAAGATTATGAAGGTGAAACATTAGAAATACCTTTTATATATGATAATATAAACACTGATCTTGATTTATCAGAAGTAGCATTCAGTGAAGTTCCTTCAGGATATACTTGTTATGATGAAGGTCCGAAAACTCAACAAAGAAATGGTGCTTTATTACCAGAAATGAAAACTGTAGTTTGGTGTGGTTGTGTAGGTAAAGTTGAAGCTGAAATGTTTAGATCTGGTACAAAAGCATTAGCTGATAATATTGCTAGTAATAGTGATTTGAAATCTTATATATTTGGAAGTAAATGTGTTAATTATGCATTAGATTCTTCTGATTATGATAGTTATACTTATTTGTGTAGTAATAAAATTGGTGAAAAGTTGATTAGTTTGACTGTTGTTCCTGGTATATGTCTTTTAAATAATAAAGAAGAATTTGATCCTTTGCCAAAGATTAGAAAGGAAGGTGAAGAAGAGGAGGAAGAAGAAGAGAATGAAGAAGGTGATAATTAAATAATATTAAATAAATGAAAACATATTTTATTTTATTCTAAAATTGTTTATTTATTAAATATAGTCTCGAATGATGTTTGACTCTCAAAATATTAAATAATGAAATTACAAGTCGAAGAACCTTTGCTTTCTAATGATATTGAACAGAGTATTGAAACAGATGTTTTTGAAGAGTTTTCTATAAAAGGTATCTCATTTTCTTACTTCTTTTAAAAAGATTCTGTGTTATCAAAAGAGAAAGTTATTCAAATATCATCAACTATTACTTATCATCATAATACTGTAGAAATCAAAAGTATGAAGAGTAATAATATATATTTCTAGATTGTGGTTTAAATGGTGACTTATTAGAAACATTTATTAACAGTGTTATCAGTAATACAGATATTATGTATTTGGATTTGTCATGTAATGGTATAAATGATGAAGATTTGTTGAAAATTGGTAGATTGTTTAAGTATATTCCAAAACTTATCAGTTTGAAGTTTTCAAATAATGAAATAACTGGTCAAGGAATAGTTTTAGTTAGAAACGAAATATTAGATAATTGTAAAGAATTATCAGAAATAGATATTTCACATAATCAAATAAAGTTTGAGGATGGAAAATTATTCTTCTTTAAATTATATCAACTTCCACATTTGAAATCTATAAATTTATCTTGTATCGTTTTTTAGTTTTAATAATTTATAGATAATATTACTGGAGACAGTGATATGAAATTGTTTGCTTTATTCATGGACACATTTGACCACGATGTTTATGTAGATCTTGAAGGAAATGAAATTAGAGAAGTTGGGTTGATAACATTACATCGTAAATTGAGGAAAAATAAAAGGAGATTAATAAATTTTGGGTTAAATGTGAATAAAATGAGTATAGTTGGATTAATGCAATATTATTTTTCTTCATCAAAGAAATAGAATAATTAAACGTTTATAATATAGTATGTAAATAATTTAGTTGTCTTTCTAAAGGGTAATCTCTAATTCTCTTACTTCGCCATTTATATAAGCTTTTGTTGTTAAACATCCATTATCATCAACACTAAACTCAATGTCAATAGAAGGTATATTTCTTGGAACTTCAATTAACAATGAACCTAAGAATTGGTTCTTTGTTGTTGATGCATCTTCACCTTGAAATACCTTCAATGTAACTTCATTTGTATTAGGTCTAATTCTAACAGTCTTTCTTACAGATGAAGGTAAAGGAGTCATTTTATTCAATACAGGTTCCATTATTTGTTTTTGCATTCTTGACTGAGTCTCATATCCAATTGTATGAGTTAAAACATCGTGAATAGTATACTTTACATCATCAGGATTTAGCAATAATCGAGAATATAAAGTAGCACCAATTGCAACAGCTTCATCTGGGTTTATATCGCTGCATATTTTGACATCAGGGAAGGTTTCTCTTATTAAGTCTTGAATTTTTATAATTCTACTAGATCCACCAACTAATACAATATAATCAAGATCGTTTGGTTCTAATTTACCATAGTTTAATGTCTGATGGACTATATCAATTGTTCTGCTAAATACATCTTTACATAATTCATTAAATTCAGTTCTAGTTATATTCTCTGTTATTTCATCACCATCAATCTCAATACTCAACTGATTATCTTCAATAACAGATAGATTCTTCTTTAATTCATCACAATTCTTAATAATTCTTGACATTACTTTTGCATTACTGTCATCCATTCTATATTTATCTAAAAAATGTTTTACTAACCTATCTGTGACATCTTGACCTCCTAAATGATTATCTCCATATGTAGAAATAACATTAACATCATATCCATCCTTGGTAATTATTGATACATCAAAAGTTCCACCACCAAAATCATACACTAAAATATTACACTTCTTTTCTTTCATTGCTGTTGTACTTGTACAAATATATGCCAATGCAGCAGCAGATGGTTCATTAATTAAGGCCAATACTTTAAGTCCAGCTTCATCTGCAGCTTGTTTTGTTGCATTTCTTTGAGCATTATTAAAATCAGCAGGAACTGCTATTACACAAGGAACATTATTCTTATCTTTCACTTCAGGTACAAATTTAATAATTGAAAATCTCTTGATATGTTTTAAGATTTCACATGATATATCTATTGGTGTATAATAATCTACTTTTCCATTTCTAGTTATTTCGTATTGCGGTAATTCATCTTTCTCATCTAATAATATCTTAAATGGATAATTAATCACTCCTTCCTTATCAATTTGTCTGCATTTTTTACCAATAAATCTCTTTGAATCATAGACTCTACAAAATTTACCTACACTAATGTCAGCTGATTCACCAACTTTAATATCATCTGTTTTTTTATCATATGCTACTACTGATGGTATTTCACGTTTACCAGTTTCGCTTTGAATCACATCAACACTTTTGTTTGTGAAATTATAAAAAGCTGAACATGAGAAAGTTGTTCCTAAATCAATTCCAAAAGGAACTATATCTTGAGACATGCACTGGACTTTTTTACACTACAAATAAGAAAGAAAAGTCAATTCTGAAACGAATATATTTATCAAACCTGGAATCAAACTTATTCAACTAAACACTAAAAAATTTCATGGAAATAAGCATAATTCGTTATTATAAAAGCATACTATTGTAATATAATAACTTATCTTATAGAATATGTAGTAGAATCGTTATATACTCTTTAAATCACTAGAAATGTCTTTGATAAATATATTGTTAGTTGTTGTAGTATGTGACGCTTATTTAACATAAAATAACTAATAATTACCAAAAGTAGAAAATAAGTCACATGTTTAATGAAGCTTTGTTTCACCTACTTTTTATCAACTATACTTGGAATTCAAAAGAATAAATGTAA
The DNA here is from genome assembly GCA_002245135.1 of Proteromonas lacertae. NCBI lineage: Eukaryota > Bigyra > Opalinata > Proteromonadidae > Proteromonas > Proteromonas lacertae. Next base: position 74,004 of record NGBS01000023.1, read on the forward strand.
TAACACTCCCTTATAGTAGATCTTAGCCTGCAATCTTTTAATCTGTCGTTTCAAAATAATTATTTAATTTTTCTTTTTTAAAAAGAATCTTATATTCAAAATAAATTAAGGATATAAGATATGGCAAACAGGCCGAGTAAAGTAGTCATAAAAAGCCGTTGTCCATCGATTAAGCAAGAAGAAGTCACATTAACTACATTAGTATATTTAGAGTGATATATATATTGTAGAGTGAAGCATGCACTTGTTTAACAAAGTCCAGAAAACAGAATGCGTCTTCACTTCTACTTCCTTTAGATATACATTCTACAGCTGTAGCTTCGACTCTATTTTGTATATTCTTCCATATATTTTAGTAAACAATTACGAAATTAATTTTATAGCATGTAGTTATTTAGGTTTATGGTTGAAAGATACAACAACCAATTATATAAACTTAAATATATTAACACAATATTTCGAATCAACTTACTGTAAACTAATACAATACGTGTTTCCTAAAAGTATTATTTGATTCTTTTTTTAATCTAATTAGGTATAATTGAGTGGAATGATTACTTTATATTTGTGTGTATATTTGTCTTTTGTGAGCCAAGCCAATTATTACAACTAATTTTAACATTCAGCAAGATATACAGTCATTTATATGTAAGTATTGATCAAATTAATGATTTTAATGATTTAATTTCTCTCTGTGATCATGAAAAGAAAACACTTTATAATTATTTGTCATCGTATAAATACCATATGTCAGAGTATTATTATTATTATTATTATTATTAATTATTTAAATAGTTTACACCAAGAAGCATATCAATTCAAAGCATTCACTTACTTTTTTAAAAAATCATGCAGTTTTGAAGCATTTATTTATAGATTAAGAAGAGAATTAATAACATTTTCACTCAATGATCATATATATAGCATAGTGTTAAATAGACTAAAAACTTTTTACCAAGATGATTATGTAGTTGTTATTCCATCTGAATCATTTTGTGATAAGTTGAAAAGAAAATTATTTACTGATGAACCACCTCCTTATAGTTTTGATTATGCTGTACCGAATCCTAATAGTCAAACTGTTAATCAAATGATATTGAAGTTATGTCATCATTATGGATTACCAGATGGAAGACAAACATTTACTCAATATTCAATGGTTTCACACTCTGTTATATCACATTCAATGTCTTTTACTAAAATGTCATCATTATCTCAAAGGAACAGGAGTAATGGAGGAAGAACTGCTGAACAGTCTCCTTGTAATTCTCGACCTGGATCGATGAAATTTAGAGCATCTCCGAATAGACATAGGATATTTCCTGCTGTTGAAGAATCTGATGATGATTATCATCAAAAATAAATGTATTATTTAACTATGTAAATATAATCAACTCCTTTTATATGCGTAAAATATATTAAATGCTATATTGTAATTTGATTTATTTGTTATTGTTGTTCAATTAAAAAAGATAGATTTTTTATCGTTTCAAAATGTTGTTGTGAATGATCAAAAGGTCAAAATATTGGGTCATTATTAATGTCTAACCGATCTAGTTATGTTAACAACAATGAAACCCTTAGAAGCCTTGTATTAATAGTCGTACTGATTATTTTAGAAGGGTGCTTTAGAGAACATAAATGCGAGTAAAATAGATAGATACAAAGAGCCATTGGTTAGGTTAAAGCAGCTGAGCCTCAGTATAGCTCAATCCCTTTTTTGTATAATTAAGTTTGTTATCCTATATAATGTGATAGTGAATAACTATGAAGTTAATTTAATAGAGATAAGTTATTTAAAAATGTGGAGCTGTGAAACATCAATTCCATACATTCATATTACAACTTTATTGTCCAAATATCCGAACCGTTTTCATAATTTAATTAAATCTTACTTTGGTGAAGGTATTAAAATCAAATTCTCTATTTGTAGAACCAATTGATATTCATTATTACTTTATATTCGTTTGTTTCTTTACGTTTTATGATACAAAGAATATTTTAGGGGTAATGCTTTCAATATGTCACATTAGTAGCAATTTCTGTATTACTCAAGATCAAGTTAATAGTTTTGTTGATAAATTTGATTTACCATTTACAATGTATTCTGATTTACAAACACATTTAGATCATCATAAGATGCACATATCTGAGTATATATATATATATATATATATATATATATATATATATATATAATTATTATTATTATGTACTGTTTAAATTAGTTGTAATCAAGATCCATATTCTATCAAATCATTTGCTGATTATTTCCTTGGTAATTCATCGTTCAATTCATTTTTAGAATCGTTTAGGTTATTAAATATATATAATATAACAATTTTCCCTCAATTATATCAAAATATTCATCAGAGGAAATATTTTTATATAAATAACCTAGGTAATAAATATTGCAGACCACCTAATGAATCTTGTGTAATTAGAATATACAGAAGTCTATTTACTGATTTACCACCACCATATTCGTTTGATTATTATCCTTCTCATATGAATGAAGATATGTACATTTATATTACTATTAATATAAAGCAATTCTTCGCAAATACTATGTTTAGAAGCACAGGAGTGAGATCTTCTCATCTTTCTTCCAAAAGATGTATTTCAGGAAATAATGTTAGTACATCAGGTAGACCAAGAGTATTGTCAGATGGTTATTTGTCGTTGATCAATGTAGGATCAACTAATTTTGGTTCAAAATCTACATCAAATTTTGTAAGTCCAAAATTAGCTCCTATACCTTCTCCAATGTTGGATAATAAAGTAGATATATTTACTTAGCTTAGTATACTCGTAATTGTAAATAATACATGTGTTATATATAATGTTTATATATTATGTATTTATAACAAATGTGTATGTTTATGAAATCTTAATAAGCAAGCAAAAGAATTATAAACGATTGTAAAAAGAAAGACAAATTAATTTTGTTTAACCAAAATTTTGTTAAGTCATTCCACCCCCAATTAAAATAATCATTTAAATTTTTCTCTATATATTAAGCAAATTATTTATTGATAATATGATCCTCCATTTTCCTAGTGCTGATACGCCTACAACACCTGATAATTCAATTGATATATTGGTATTTGTTGTTTCTTATACCTTTATAGTCCGAAGCATATGAAAAAATGAATAGTGTTAATAGTAAAAACCAAAAAGAACCATATATACCTTTAAAAGATTTGAACCTTACACTTTCGCGATTGTGGCTATGTACAAAATTTATATAATCTTTTTTATTCTCAATAGTTAATAATTATGAAGTAAATTTAATAGAAAATTCGTATTTAATACTATGGGGAAGTGATACGTCAGAACCGTACATCTTTGTGAATCAGCTATTAAGTCAATATCCAGAACAATATCACAACCTTATAAAAGCATTTTTTGTAGATAGTATAATTATGTTGTTAAATTGTTATAGATTTCGTCACTTACTATGACTACTTCAATTTTATCTGTTTTTTCTTATTTTTCGATATCAATCACATATTCCTACTACTAATGTCAATGTGTCACATCCACAGTAATTACTGCATAAACCGAAATAAAGTCGAAGAATTCCTTTCTATGATTCATGGTAATATACATACATTTCCAGATATTTATATATATTTAGATCAATATAAAATAGATCTGCCTGATATGCAGAATAATACATATTCAATAAAGAGTTTTATACGTTATTTTACAAACTGTTTTATATTTGAAGATTATATATATAAATTGAAACAAACTATTTTGTTTTTAACCCTAACCGAATCAAACTATAATAATATAATCCAGAGACAGTTATATTTTAAATCTCAACATGGCAATCATATAATATCAACAATAGAAAAAGATTCAAAAAATAAGAAGAATAAGAAGAAGAATAAAATAGATAAACACAATTTATTAAAAAAGAAAGAAGATGTATATGAAGAAGAAGAAGAGGTTATTTCGTTACATGAGAGTTGTACTTCGAAAATGTTTCGATTACTCTTCACCAATGCTCCTTCTCCCGATGAATATGATTATTCATTTGATCATTATTCACAAGATAACTTTGAAAAGGTTACTTTAATATTAAGGCAGAAGTATGGATATTCATATAGGGTAAGTAATTGCTGTAATGAGTTTAGACCAAGATCTTCAAAACAAATAAGTCACTGTTCATTATTATCCAATAAAGCAACAAAAGTAAGATCATATTCAACAGATGTAATGTCCTTTATAAGTCAAACGAGCTTATCTCCGAAGTGTAATTTTTCAAGATACAAAATTGTTCCTATGTCTCCCATTTCGTGTAAATTAAGTGAAAGTCATGTGAATTCATAAAATGTACATTGATCATTTGATTTATTAAGATGTTTTTAGTGTTATATTAATTCCTCCTATGGATATAATTATAATATGTGTATTTAATCCTAGAAACGTGATAATATGTTGTTTATTGAGATATTATAATCAATAAAAATGAAAAAAATGAATAACGTCGATTCTTTAATTTGCGTAAAATCTAGTCATCTATAAGTTATTTAAAAATTTTGGATGAACAAAAAGTATTCTCAAATCGTGTTACCTACTCGTACGGAGTCTATATCTACTCCGTCAATAACTTGTGATGAATTAGTATACACCATGTATTTTATCGTTTAGAAAAAAGCATTAGACTTATCAGAGTCTGTATTTTTTGATAGATCGAAGCGTTTGCTTTTACCTCTTCGCTGTAACGCATTACAGATGGCAAAAGTGTGTTGCCGTATATATATAATATAATATAATATAAATATAGTGAATATTTATGAAGTTAACTTAATATTTAAATCCTATCTTTTACTCTGGCGAAATCAAATGAATATAAATTACGTACCCCTTAAGAAGTATTTAAACTTGTTTACCAAAGATCAACAAGGTCTTATAAAAACATTCTTTGAAAATACTGAAATTAGTTTTGAAGACTATTTCTTATGTACATGTCTATATATATTCTTTGATATCCATCATTTGTTGTTATTATTACTACCAATGTGTAGAATATATAGTAACATATGTATAACACAAAATCAAGTTGATGATTTCTTTAAGCAGCTGAATTTACAAGCAGGCTTATATAGTGACATAGAAAAAGTCTTAGAGAAATCATTACTGTCACTTCCAGGTTGTCCATATGGTGCATTTTCAATCAAATCTTTCACAAATTATTTCAAAGGTTCAATTGCCTTTCAAACTCTATTATATCAATTAAGAATCATACTTAGCGATAGAGCTTTAACTCCAAGAATATATAAAAACATAGTTCAAAGAATGAAGTATCAATATTACTTAGCAGAAGAAAGATTTTTAGGTTCTAATAAATCTAATAATAATAACAAAGATAACAGAATACCAAAACCATTTAATAGTAACGCAATAACTCCAATTGTAACTCCAACTCCTTCACCTCCAAGTAGTCCTTTGCCTGATACTACTATTACTGCTACTACTGATAATAATAATTGTAATATTAATACTAATATATCATCATCATCCTCTTTACCACCTACTTTACCATTATCTCCTACACTAAGTATGCCACCAATGATTACTGTTATTCAAGTAGCAAATAATAATAATAGTAATAATAATAATAATATGAATTTAAATAGATCAGTTACTACGAATAATGACAATAACAATAATGATAATACAAGTATTATTACAGCTACTACAGCAATACAAACTACAACTACAGATGCATATTACCATTTTCCTCATAGCAGTCCATCTTCACTTCGTAATAGTTGTGATTTCAATGATGTAAATAGTAGTGTCAGTAATAATAATGGTAGTAGAATTAGAAAAGAAGTATTACCACCCACTGAATCAGTGTGTCAGAAGATTACTAGAGTATTGTTTAGTATTGAACCACCACCTAATCACGCTGACTTTCTGTTAGAGAGAGATGTGTTCATCAATGGATTAGATAATATGATATATATATTGAAGAAACAATATGGTTATTCTACTAGATGTAACTCTATTAGAGATGTCATAACCTCTGGAAGACAGAAATCGCTTAATTTCACTAGGAATATGATGATATCCATGAGTAATAGAAAAGGTAGTTCTTCTTTACCTAGTAGTCCACATGTTGTAAAACATACTTCCTTAGGATATCATAATCCGAATTTAAAAATTCAACCTTTGCCAGAGATAGCTGAAAATTAGTATTTTGATATTTACATTAGCTTTTTATTTATTTACAGTTACATTTACATTTCTTAAATTATTTGTTGATTTACACCAAAATAACTTTAAAATCAAGCCGAGCTTTTATCTATTTTTTTTCTTTTTTTCTGTTTATTCATTCAGATGTTAGTTCTTACTTAATATGTCTTTTTGTAGCACCACTAATAATTATTCTATGACAGGGCAGAAAACACCGTCACTACAAGAACTGGTATAATCCCTCATTTTTATTATTTTGTGTAGAAAGAAGCTGTGAAAAGATGTACAACACACGGTAAATACAAGTGTAATTTAATGCTACCGTTGAAAACCCTGTCCACGTCAATGGCAACCACTTTATATTGTATGATAATATATGCTTATATTATAGTGAATATATATGAAATAAATGTTGTTGCAAAATCCTATATACTTTTATGGAAGACATGCCAAACAGATTTGTATATAAATGTGGAGTTACTGTGTCATTCATATCCAAAGCAATATCACAATCTACTTCAGTCATTCTTTTACGATAAGAAAGTATACTGGGATGAGTACTTCCTATTTGTATGTTGTTTCTTGTTTTGTGATATATATCAAATTACAAACTTGTTATTATCGATCTGTAGAATTCATAGTAATTTAATAATAAGCAGAGAACAAATACAGAAATTCTATAATCTACTCTGTTTAACATCCACAAATTTTGGTGATATTGAAATTATATATAAATCATTAGATAGTCTAATCATTAATTTAACACCCATAAAACCACCCAAAGTGTATTCATTAAAGAATTTTACCGAATATATGAACAATTCAACACAATATCAACAAATAATCATCAATTTTCGACAAAATATGATAATGTCAACATTATCATTAAGGATATATAAGAATATCAAATTGCGTCAAGATTTTTATGATTTGAATGGTGGAAATAAGATTCCACCATCTGAACCATTATTATCCATTTTATATCGTCGATTATTCACACATGAACCTCCTCCTTATTATTATGACTTTGGATTACAAATAAAAAAAGGAAATGAGTTGAATCAAGTTGTAAACGGTATAAGACATTTGTTTGGTTATTCAACTAGAATAAAAAAGTGTGTTTCTATGCCGAATTGTTATATGAAAAGGAAATCTTATGAAATATGTAATACTAATGAAAAAGATGATGATAAAGATGGAGAAAATAAAAAGAGCTTTTTGATTAAAAGAAAGGTAAAATCATGTTTGTTGTTAAATAATATAAGATGCAATAATTATAGTAACTGTGATGAAAATAGAAGTAAATTGAACGATGTACTAAATATTACAGATAAATCATATTTTCATAAGAAGCAGATGAATTTTTTAAGTCGTTCAAAAGTTGTACCATTCGAGGAATGTGATAATTATTAGATTAATAGAGTTTTTTGTTCTTTTTTTGTTGTATATGTTTTTGTTTTTTGTATTGATGCACATAATGTTAAAATTTATAAATTATACTAATAATGAATGATAATGATTCATTGAGAATTGAATCGTTACACTTGTGGGGGTTGTCGGGTAAGAAATTATAAAATACTCACGAATTACAGCAGGAAAAAATTGATACAGTATGTCAAACAATAATCAAGGTCCAGAAGTATGTCTGGACACGGAAATTTCTCTTGAGGATCTAGTATTCTTGCTATTAGTTATATACTTAGAAGGAATCTCTCGGTTACTTAGTAAACCACAAGAAAGTAGGATCTAAACTACTCTTATTACCTGTAAAGGCTTTAGACTGTTTAATGGCTAAAACACTTTTTTGTATTAATAAATATACATTTTATATCACTTAGTAAACATATATGAGATTAATTTAATATCGTGTTCATATATAAGGCTGTGGAATTCAGATACCTCAATTAATTATGTACAGAAAACAAAGTTAATGGCGTTTTTTCATTGTGAATATCATGGTTTTGTTCAATTATTCTTCCAAACAGATACAGTTTCATATGAAGACTATTTTTTGTTTGTGTTTTTTTTCATGTTTTTTGATAATACTCATATCATACCATTATTAATGTCAATGTGCAAGATATATAGTAACATATGTGTAACATATGATCAAATCCATGATTTTATGATACACTTTTTTCTAAAAGAAGAAGATTACGATGATTTAGAAGATGTATTAGAACAATATAGAATGGATTTGCCAGATTATTCATGTGATACATATCCAATAAAAGTATTTACACAATATGTAAAAGATTCTCAGCCATTTAATAAATTAATTCTAGAATTCAAAAATTATCTCATCAATTATACACTTACACCTCAAACATATGAAACAGTAGTAAATCGAATTGAATTTTACTTCAAAAACAGTAATAATTTCGGCAATAATATAAATTTTATTCATCCACCAAAAGAACCATTCTGTAAGAAGATGAAAAGGAAGACATTCACTAATATACCAGCTCCTTATCATTTTGATTATGGTCTACAGTATCCAAACTCAGAATCTAAGGATCATGTGCTTTTATCGCTTAAACAGAAATTTGGTTATTCAGTTCGTAAAAAATCTGAACATCCATCACTTAGTCCTGGTTCTCCCATAGTACATTCAAGGTCATCGGCTTTACCTGCTCTTAATTCACGAGCATCCGCTAAAGATACAATCCGAACAACCTCTGCGATACAATTAATAGGTGCGCCAATGGAACAGAGCATATCTCGAAAATCTACTCAGTATAGTAGAGTGATGTGTGTGTCCCAAAGCAAAAATCGTGTGGTACCTGTTAATAATGAGTCAAGTCAATAATAATGTGTATGTGTGAAAATAGTGTTTTGTAATAGTAAATTCAAATATAATTAAATTAGATTATTTATAATGAATGGATGGATGTTGTATCTATTTTTTAAAATGTTTTTATTAGTTTTTTTCTTTTACATGATTTGATCGAACCTCAATATACAAGCCTAATGATTTGATCCATAATCGTTTTTATTTTTATTTTCGATTTTGTCAGCCAAAATGACTTCTAGAGTAGCTGAAATGATGAAAAATGATATTGGTGCTCCATTTGATTATTCTTGGAGAGAATTAAATTCAATGGATGGTATTTTTTTCAACATTTACATTTAGAATTGGTTGAAGAAGTAGAATACGAAAGAGAAGAAGATGCTAAAATAGAACAAGAAAAAAGAGATAAGAAAAAAGCAGAAGAAAAGAAAAGACATCCAATAACTCAACAAGATGATGATGACGAGGATAAAAAGAAAGAGGAAGAACCACCATTATTACCAGTGCATAAATCAAATGCAATTAAAATGAATAACAATACAATAAAATCAATGGTAGGTTTACCAGCAGCAATAGCTACAATCACTAGTAATCCAGAGATATTACAATGGTTGGATTTTTCATTTAATGAAATTGAAGAAATTGATGATGTATATTCTATATTTTTTAATTTATTATTATAAAATAGTGTATATTAGATTACCAGACTTTAACAACATTATATTTACATAATAATAATATTAGTGATATTAAAACAATAGATAAATTACATGATTTACCAAAATTGAAATCATTAACATTATATAGCAATCCAATAGAAGATATACCCAATTATCGTTTAACAGTGTTATTTAAAATACCACAACTACTACAACTTGATTTTAGCCCAGTAACCAGACAGGAACGAGTAACAGTTGAAACTCAATCAAAATGGATTATAAAAAAAGAAAAAAAGAAGAGAGTTAAGAGAGAAGAAGATTAATATAATAATTTATTTGTTTATTTTATTTTATTCTTTAATATTCCAAAAAAAAAAAACTACAAACAAAATAAATGAGAAAATAATAATAATTAACGAGTTATAAACAATACTTTACTTCAAATGATTATGAGATCTAAAGCTTCCCCACATAATATACCTCTTCTGCAATTCAAAAGCAGTTAGTGCTATAGCATATAAAGGAGCTTGAACTGCCATTCTTGGTATAGCACCTTTAAAGAATGCACCAAAACCTTCTTTTATATATATCTTTTTCATTAATGTGATAATACTATCTTTCATTTTATTGCCTTCTTGTGCTTGAGTTCTAGTTTTCATTACATCAAATGGAGTGACTATTAATAAAATAATAATTGTTAAATATAAAATATACATAAACCAGCAGAAAAAGAACCAGCAACAATTCCACTAATCATTAAACCATACATTGGAACATTATTCTCATCTTGTGCGAAGAATGTCTTAGTATATGCTATTATACATTACATAAATAAATAAATAAAAATATATATATATACAATTCAATGGGAAAAACAACATTGAATATGGGATATCTCTACACCAACATAATGAAGCTCCTTTATACAATCCTTTAAGTCCCAATTGCTTATATATTTGTAATAGCGGTGTTCTTTCACTTGGTGGGATTTTAGCTTGAATTTGCATCTTTATTTTGGTTATTTCCATTGGATTTGTGGCAAATACTTGAAACAATCCTGCTGCCCCTCCTGCAACTATACCATGGAATAGTGAAACATGACCATTAGGATCTGTCCAATATTCACGCAATCCATCATTTACTGCTAATTTAATGGCTTTTTCTGGAACTACGCCAATTAGATTAGCTCCCAAACCTCTAAATAATAAAATAAGCACTTATACGCATAGAATCCTCTGAAACCTTCTGTTTTTAAGATGGTATTAAAGCAATGAACAACACCTTTGTATTGCTTCACTCCATTTTTCACCACTTGCCTCTAGATTATAATGCAATTAAAAATACTTGCAACCTTGTTTTAATCATATCCAAAGGATAGACTATAGAAGTACCAATCAATCCAGCTGAACCGCCTACACACAATTTTGCCGAAAATTTAACCTAGCAAATAAAATATTACTCAATATACTTTCTTTATATCTGATTTGTCACTCATTCAATTTAAAAAAAGAGAAAAATGAAAATGTGAAATATGGCCGTTTCAGAGTATGACGAATTACATCCCTAAAAGACACACATTGTATTTTAATATTCAAAAAACTAAAGCATCACATTTACTGTCTCCAACACTATAAAATAATCTATATTTTTCTAATCAATACACTAATCAGAATTACAAAACAAAACTCAAAATAAATATGGGCATATTCTTATTTGCAATGTTATAATTATCATAATCATTTCATTCCTTTCATCATTCAGTAGATAACCTCAAATTTCAAAATTCTATTTCTCAAGCCGAGTTTTTATTGAATCTTTTTTTCATAAATAAATGCCAAAGTATATTTAATTTTATTGATATATACCATCTAATAGATATCACAGATTAGCTAGAGGTACTGATGAGGATTATGATGAAGAAGCAAGTATATATTTTCTATATAACTCAAATAGCTCATTATGTTAGGCCATCATTTCCATTTTGTTGTTGCAAATTTATAGGATATGGGAAATTATTTTTTTGCTCAGTGATGTCATTCATTGGTTTTGTATTCTTGTTCGTTTGTTCCGTTTTTATGTATAAACATTCACCCTATTTGGATTTGGGTAATATAACTGATGAAGATTTCGATGGAATGGGAAGTTCAACAAGAGGAGCTGCTTATGTGTATTTCTCAATATTTTATTTGTTCTTAATGTATAGATATTTGGCATTTTTATTATTATGTGGAATTCAGTTTTGCTTACAAAGAAAGATTATTACTCATCCTTAAAGATATTTTAGCTATTACAACTAAATGTTCAAGTTGATCGTTCTATTATTTAAATTTATTATTTTTGTTTTATTATGAAGTTTTTGTGAGTTTTTTATGAATGGGTTATTGCAAAACTTTTTTTGATACACCTAATCGTTTTATTTTTGTTTTTTTAAATGCCAAGCAAACCAGGTTCTAGACGTTCTAGTCGTATTAGTCAGAGAAATCCACAAGCTGAACTTGAAGCTAAACGAAATGCTAAAGCTAGTATTTTAAATCACTTTATATTTGAATAGCTATTGAAGATGATTTAATTAAAAATGCTGCATATGGTAATTTAGCATCAGTGAAGACTTTAGTGACACAAAAAGATATTAATGAAAAAGATTTCTGTGGAAGAACTGCATTGGTATGGGCTACACGTAATGGTCATATTCCAGTAATGAAATTCTTATTTGATGAAAAGGCTCAACAGACTGTAGCACCAGGAGGTTTGCATTTAACTCATCATGCTGCACACTATTATAATGAAAATGTAATTGAAGAATTAGTAGCTAACGGTTCAAGTGCAACATGTGTTGATGATGCAGGTAATACACCATTACATTGGGCAGCTAGAAGAGGTATTTTAAATCCAATCCAAAGTTTATTAAATGCTGGTGCAGATTTACAAGCATTAAATGATCATGGATGTACAGCATTACATTTAGCAGCAAATAATGGACATGTATATACATATTTGTTCATTTATATATTATTTATAGTTTACAACAGTATCATTTTTATTAAAGCAAGGAATTAATCCAGATATAGGTGATTTAGATGGTAATACAGCAGTTCATTATGCAGCAGCAGTAGGATTTCAGAATGTATTAGAAGTATTATATGAAAATGGTGCAAATATGTCACTTCCTAATAAAGATAATAAAACACCTTGTGATGTAGCTTGTATTCCAGCAATTAAAGAATATATAAGAAGTGTAGGAGGAACTGAGAATGAAAAACCAACAGAAGAAGATGAAGAACCAGATATTGAAATATTTACAGGTGAAAATAAGACTGAAGAGGGAGGTGAAGGTAAGAGTGATGAAAATAAAGAAGGAGAAGAAGGAGCTGGTGAAGGTGGAGAAACTGCAGCTGAGAATAGTGAAGAAAAGAAAGGTGATGAATAATTGTAGAAATAATAAACAGTTTATTTATTTTTATATTGTTCTTTGTTGTTTTATTAAAATCATAATACAGAAGAAATGAAAAATAAAATTAGAGAAATGTTATTAAAAATTCAAAAATCAAAAATATATATATCAACCTTAATTCTTTCACAGTTCATTTTCTGTTGAGTTTTTCTTATCATTACTTTCAGATTTGTGAATAGTTTTTTCAAATTCTTCTTTAGATATTCTTTCCATATTCTCAGAACCTAGTGTAAAACTACCAGAAGTTCCATTCAAATTAATAGTGTTATTAGTTGGATTTATCGTTGTTTCATTTGCCTTTGCTGTTGGTGTTGGTGTTGGTGTTGGTGTAGATGGTTTTGGAGGAGGTGGTTTGGGGGTATTTTTGGCTTCTTTATCTACTTGCTCTTCCATAGCCCACCATGTATGCATATTTGTTGGTTTCTTTCCTTTTAGTAAAGTTCCCCAATTACCTTCATTACTCTTCATTATGTTGAATGTTACACGACCTACTGCTGCCATTGTGTATGAGCTGTTCTATTTATCATATGAAATATAATAATATATACATCTGGTTTGACTGGTCTCCAAAATGGAAATCTCAACACGAAATATTTCTTTGTTGATGGACATTTTGCTCTGAAATCAATATGTGTGTCGTTTAATACATATGATTCAGTATCACAACCTAAAGTGGCTGGAGTATCCCATCTTGATGCAAATTTCACATTTAAATAAACATATTTATCGGATTGTGTCCATTGAAATGCAGGAGATATTTCTGGCCATTCCTTACCGGCGCTGTTTAGAGTATCAATTATTTTCTTTAGCTCGTTTTTAATAACAGATGATGTTCTGTATACAGAACTTGATACATCTATTTTTTTATTGTGGGCTATTAATACAAGCCTTTCAGCTTCATTCCACCATCCTCTATTCATAGCCTATCAAAGAATTATATTTTTATTCATACGATTGAAACATAAGTTTTATCATATGGTTCACTGCCAGCTTTCTCAAATTGATCAAGCCATTGTTGAGCTTCTTGTTCAGTTTTACAGTCTCTAAAGTCCTTTGGTAAATCTGCATAAATAAATGCAAATAATATTGCAAACAAAACAACAGATTTCATTAAAAATGAAAGGGAAGATTCTAGAAATCAAACAATTGGCGAGCTTTAACTGGCTAATATTTATTTTGTGTTTTTGAGAGTGTTTAGCCATAAGCAACACTCTATACTTCAGGTGTATGATATACAAATATTGTATATTCAATTATCTACATAAATATATGAGTTTGATTTTTTGCTAGAATGATTGGTTTTCTTTAACATTATTCTGCTCTTTTATCCTTTACAACATTTATTACTATTAAATCTTTGATAAAAACTCTTCAAAATTGCGTGTTGTTCGATTTTTATTATTGAGGCTTATTCTGACACAAATTGCTATTTAATTGATTCACCATAATTTCTTTTAGTGAAAAAATGGGCTTGTATATTGATATTTATTATTTTAATAGTTGTTCTTGTATTTTGAAGTCATTTATGGGGATTGTGAACCTCGTAATTGCGTATATTTTGTTTTAATCCTTGTAGTGGTGTAGGAATATTGTTTATTACGCTAGGAATAATTGGAATGCTTAAATCTGACGATATTGGTATATTTTGCTAATTTTTTATTCTTAGGGATTGGCTTAATTAACAAATCAGTAATGGGAGCTGTATTTGCCTTTGGGTTAATCATGTTCTTTTGTGGTGTTATTGGATATATTATAATAGGAAGAAGTGGCAAAGAAAGATGTAACTCATGCTTTTCTTGGATGTATAGAGTAATTATATATATATTATAAATAGCTATGCTTTATTTATGTTCGTTGTTATCTTATGTGAAATTATTTTAGCTGTATGTTTTATGGTTATGATGGATAAAACAAGCTATGATGGTATTTTTTTATATTTTTTTAATTTTCTTTATTTTCTTGTATAGTATATGGCTTAAAGGAAGAATTGAACCAGGCAATAAATGATACTTTCCGTGTATGTTGTAATGCTACTCAAGAAGTAAATAAGAAATGCAGTTTCTTAAATAATTTACATGCTAATTGTGCAACTGAAGAACAGTTCAAATCAAGTTGTATAGCCACAATCAATGATGCTATTAATCCTATATATGGAATTTTTATTGCGATAATAGTTGTTGAATTCCTTGCGATTATTGTTGGTTGTTGTATTACTTGTATAGGAGTAACTCCTAAACAGAGTAAATATCACAGTGTTGGTGATGATGGTACAGATGAAGAAGTTGTTGGGTTGAGAGTAAAGAGTTAATGATTAAAAATACATTTCTTTTTTATTTTTTTGTATATATGTTAATTGG
Source organism: Proteromonas lacertae (assembly GCA_002245135.1). Taxonomy (NCBI): domain Eukaryota; class Bigyra; order Opalinata; family Proteromonadidae; genus Proteromonas; species Proteromonas lacertae. The sequence continues at coordinate 89,475 of NGBS01000023.1, forward strand.
TTAGATGTAAAAAAAACTGTCAAAAACAAGTAAAACATATTTATAAATAATTTAAATAAGGTTATGATGTATAAGCTTCATTTTCTTCAATAAACTTCTTTATTTGATTACAGATATCTTCTTTAGCTTCTGGCTTTACAGAATCTATACAATTTAAAATAGATTAATGAATATACTTCTAGCAAAATCAATCAATTTTTCCTGAAGCTCTGTAACAGATATTTTAGTAATTCCACCTTCTTTTATAGTATCTAAAATAATTAAATAATTAAGGCATTGGAATACCTTTACATTTCTTTTTTACTTGATCCTTCCATCCTTGTCTAGTTAGAGCTTCTAATAAAATTTGCTTCAAACTAAAATAAATAAACAAATTTATTAATACACTTCTCTTTGACCAGTTTCAATCAATCTCTTTCTTATTGTGTCTCTTATTTCTTCATCAGTTTTATTTACAAATCCTCTATTGATTATATATTATATATATAATACGCTAAATGGTCTGTATCAGCCATATTTCTATAAAACGAAAATAAATTCAAAAATAGAGTGAGTAGAAACGAATTAATATTTTGGAATAAAACGGTTTGAAATATTTTTGTCATTTTTTCTTAATAACTCGTTTATTAGTTATCAAATATTTTTTAGAACTTAGTTAAATCGTTATTATAGTCATTGTAAATATTCCAGACAACTATAGAAATGGATAAAGAAGAAAAAAAGGAAGATACTCAAGAAGCAGGCATATTGTCTCCATTAGTTCCTCCAACAGAGCCTAACACAGCACAATCATCAGGATCTCCTCCAGCTCCAAAAACTCCACCACAAGGTGATCAAAAGAAAAGAACCCAAATTGGCTCTTCAAATCCAAATACACCTCAACCAGAACAATCTAAAAAAGTCAATCCTTTATTATTACTTAGTTCTGGCAAAAGACTAAATGCAAGGCCAAAAGCTCCTCCAGAGTCTAATACAAATCCTGTTCAACCTGCGCCGCATTCTCAAGAGTCTCCGGTAGTAAGAAGACCATCAATAAAAACTCCGCAACAAAAACCTAATCCAGAGACTCAAAATGCAAATCCTTTCACATCAAATGATGCTAGAATATCGCCAGAACCACCACCAACTGTGAATACTAGTATTGAATCAAAACCGCCATTACACGAGAAATCAAAGACACCTGAACCAGCTACACCTTCTCCTTTAACAATGAAGGTAGTTACCCCATCTGAAGGTATAGCGATTAAAACTAAGCCAGTACCGCTCAATCAAAGGAATAAATCACCTGCTGTTGTTAATAAAACTCCAGTTAATGTAGCAAGACATTTATTACACCGTGGAAGTTTATCAAAGCCAATTAATTCGCAGTTTAATTCAATTGCTAATTTTAAGGAAGATTTAGATAATTTCGATGAATCATTGTTAACACCAGCAGCAAATACACCAGCAATAATAACCGCACGAAAAGCAACATTTGATCCAGCAAAACAACCAAATTCAGCTAATCTCGGTGGTATTGAAGTAGATCCTAAGGATTTATTACCAACAGACGATGTTCCAATACCGTTTGATCATCGTACTGGTTTTATAGCTGATATGGAAAAGAAATTGACAGATGAGACAATTCCTCCATATATTGATGAATTTTTAGATGAAGCTGATCGATCTGCATTAATAGTCGGTTCTTATCCTATAGAAGAAATAAAAAAACAAGAAATTAAACTAGAAGAAGAAAGATTAAAAGAAGGTCAAGCAATTATTGAAAGGTATAGAAAAAGAGAACAAAACTTAGCAAATCATGTGCAAAACAGCAAACAGGAAGTAATGAAAGAATATATGACATTAAGATCACATATAATTGCCTTAGAAAAACAATGTGCTGAACAACAAGAAAAACGACGAAATACCTTACATGAAGTATTTAATTATGCTGAAAACAAGATGATTAATAAAATAAGAAGTCAAGAAGGTGATGTAAGAGATGTTTATGGTGAAATTACACTAGATAATCCAAACGCAGCTAGAAAATTCCACGCTGAATACAATCATTTACCTCAACCAATTCATATTAAATTATTAATGATGAGAGCTGTGAAAGATAGATTACAAGCTGGTAGATATTTGTGGTTATTAACGATGTATGATCGATTAGGAGGACATCCTATGAAATGGACTACATTAGGTTATACTGGTATACCACACTTAAAGGATAATAATAGCAGTAGTTCAATTGGAGCAACCAAACCTGTTTGGCATAACGGTAAGTTTTACAATACACAATTAACGTTTAATCAAGATTTATTTGCCTCTTGTCCTTCTAAGAATGATGCTAGACCTTCTTATTGTTTTATATTAGAGTTATTTTGGCTTGGTAATAAAAGATCTCCTGTTGATAAAGTAGTTGGTTGGACTGTATTACCAATGGTTGATTCTAACTTTGAAATAGTAAAAGGTAAATTCAAATTGCCTGTCTTAAAAGGTGAAGTGAATATGCATATTGATAAATATACATCCTTTGAGAATCAATATTCTAATAATCTTGATACTTGGCTAGGTAACTTGTATTTAGAAATTAATCACTTACCTCGTGAACAGACATTAGTCAATCATCATGTGAATGAATATGATGCAGAAATCGCTTATAATACTGAATTATTACAGTTACAGAATGACCAGGATATGTATGAAGGTGTAAAACCAAATAAAATCAAAGAAGTTTCAGTTCCTGAAGAATTATATGAAAAGCAAGATCATGGAATATTCTCTTGTTTTAGAAGGAATAATAAAAAACAAAAAGTTGATGAAGACTTAGAAAATAATAATAATAATAATGGATTAAATATAAAACAATCAATAGATACAACAACTGTAGTATCAACTAAACCATCTATAGATGTAATATCATCATCAAAATTAAGTCAACCATTACCTTCTACTGTAGTTAATAATAATAATAATAATAATAATGGTGTATTAAGATCACGTAGTCATATTCCATCCACAGCTGATTTAACTCAATCAGTTGCTAATTTAAACAATGTACCAAGTACAGCCAGTGTATCTTCAATGAAAACAAGAGGTAGTACTTTCTTTTCTCAGAGTAATTTGAATACACGAAAATATATGGAAGTAAACAGTGATGAGATTGATGTAAGTCAATATTTATATGAAGTAAAGAGATTTAGTCAAATTGATATGGTTACTACACGAATGCAGGAAGGAATAAAGAAAACTAAATATATTAAAGTTGAATTAATGCATGATTTAGGTTTAGATAATTGGAAATCATTAGAATTTTGGTTAACTTTAATTATATTAGTAATTGCATTTATATTAAGAATATGGACACATTATTTAGGTCAATATATATACTTAAAAGCACTCCGAGTTCCAGTATATGATTTTACATTCATGTTTTATACAACAGTAATGAAATATATACAAGAAGCAATACCATTAGAAATTGAAATATTAGAAGTTTGTATTGGTCCATTTACTAATATTATTGTATTCGTTATCTTAATGATGATTGGATGGTTATGTAGGAAGATGTTAGGAGGTGTAACTGATGTGATGAGTAAGTTCTTATGCTGGTGGGGTGTTTGCACTTTCTTTGATCCTATATTAATATTAATTGTTGATTTAATTAGTCATAATTATGATTGTTCTAGATTGAGTAGATGTAGTGATGTTTCTAGCCCTGATTGTACTTGTAGTGGTGGTGATGCAATGAAATTGTATTTATTTTTTCAAAGAACTGAAGGTAATGGTATTGTTGGTGTATTTATTACGATATTAATATATGGATGTTTAATGACATTGTCTTTCTTTGCTTTATATACTTATATGTTGTATATACATATGAATGGTAGAATGTTGGATATTTATAGAAGATTAAATGGTTCTCATGATACATTCTATATTCCTGATGATTTTGAAATTAGTTGTAATGAATTGATATTTATATGTAGTAAAGCGAATAAATGGACTAGTCCTGAAGGAACACAAAAGAGAATTGGTGTTTGTACTTATACACTTACTGATCCATTAGATCGATCATACAAAGAGATTACCACTCATTTAACCATTTATGAACAAGAATTAAATGGAGTGAAGAAATTGGATAGACATTTCTTAAGATTACCTGATGGTACAATATTAGAGCTATTTGGTAATATGATGCTGAATTATGGACCACAATATAATGCTTTAGAAAAAATAATATTGCATTCTAGTGAAGAAAAAACTGGTGAACAGAATGTTGAGAAATTCTTGAATGGTTTGAATGGTAATGCAAAAGTAGATGTAAGACTTGTTGAACATTAAAGATTAGAATAATAATTATTTTACTTTATATCGTTTATCATATTATGTATATGTTTTTATTTTTATTGTTTAATAATGCAAATTCGTAATATTAACCCAAATAAATAATAGAATCTGGGTTGAATAATAAAGGGACAGGGCAGTGGCGGGACAAGGGCATGTCCCGGGCAAAAATTGAAAGGGGCGTCCTTTATACTATCTAAAAATAGAAAAGGGTACAATTTGCCCTTTTCAATTATTTTATTTGAATTTTTATATTTTGTGCGATTTTAGGGATATTAAACGCTATAAAAATATTTATTCTTTTCATAATTATGTATTATTATCTTATAACAATAACAAACAATAATATTTCATTATAATAATAGCCTTAAAAGTAAGGGCTTTGAGATCCTTCATCACTAAAACCTTCATCACTAGAACTTTCATTTTCATCACTAGAACTTTTATCTTCATCAATAGAATTTTCATCACTTAAACCTTCATCGCTAGAACTACCAGAACTTTCATCTTCATCACCAGAACATTGATAATCTAAAGTGTCATATACTATATTGTTATCAATTTCATTCAGCACATCTAAATTATATTCTTCTTCACTAATATCATTATCATCTTCATTTCTATCTTTTTCTTTGTTTTTTTCTTTTAATAAATCATATTTTATTCTTAAAATATTATTTATAGTATTAAGCTGTAATTTATTTCTAATATGATTATGAACTATTCCCTCAATACTAAATGAACGTTCAATAAATGAGCTTGTGACAGGAATAGTTGAAAGAATATCATATAGCTTCTTAACATTTGGGTAAAAAACTCCATACATATTGTACCATATATTAGTTGATATCTTTTTCGAAAATATATCTGAAGGGCACTTTTTGGAGTATGGTTTTCTTCTTTCAAAATGATATATCTCATTTAATGCTTTCTGATTTAAAATAGGGCTGAATTTAGATAATATATATCTTTTTATATTATCCTTCTCCATGTCTGAAAATTTATGTTTACTGTTTATGTCTAAAAATTCATATAGAGCTAAAATGCTGTAGTTTGCATGTCTAGTCTCTTTTTTTATAATGTCTTTAATAAGTTCTTTTTCACTTGATGACCTTTTCATTAACTTTCTTTTAATTTTGGTCAATATTCTGAAACCATCATTTAATGTAGATGAATCTTTGCATAATAAGTGTATATTTGTGGAAATATATTTTGCAATCTTGTAGCATTCTTTAATTTCTGGTATATCTTCTTCCTTTAATAATTTTATCTGTAATAAAATTTCTTTATTGAGTAATATTTTTCTAAATACATCGCTATAGCTTGACCATCTCGTATCACATCCCTTGCGTATTTGGATATTTTTTTGTATAATTGAATATATAATTTCTCTAATCTTTTGATTATTATTTAACTTATGAATAATGTCATTACACATGACTATCACTTTTTTGTATTTCTCTATTTCGAATACTTTTTTACTGATTAAGTTTAGGATGTGTGCTAAACATCCAAACTTTACTACAGGTCTATTTATTTTTTTCTCTAAAATACTACTTATCTTTTTCATGGTGTAGTTGTTATCACTACTCACAGCAACAATGTTTTTAATATCTAGTTTATACTTCACTAATGTTTGAATTATTAATTCCACTATATTTTCTGATGTTTCTCGTTTATGTAAATAAATGGATTCCAAAAACGAAATATCACTGCTTTTCTTTATTGCCAAATTAATAACGTTTTCATTGGTTACTGATTTCCAAGAGTCCACAATTATACATATTTTACTGTTATCTACAATTTCCTTTACTATTCTTTCTGCTTCTTCGTTCATTGATGCTTTTATTTTGTTTATTGTTATTGACTTTGTAGTTGGATTTAATGCATATATTAGATTTTTAAAGGATTTAGATTGTATGGTTCTGAAAGCTAAGTTATTTTCTATAAGATATTTGGTCACCATTAAGTTTATTGCACGTTCATCATATCTCAATTCTGTAAGTTTTGATTGGATTAGCTTTTCACTACATCTAATTTAATAAATATAATAAATATATTTATACTTTTTGTAATGACGTTTCAAATTAGTGCAATGAGCAATAATCATTGCCTTGCACCTTCTGCATTGAATTCTGTTGTATTTTTCAAGGGGTTTCTTTAACACCACATCTTCATTAAAGTATCTATACACAGCATCTCTCGTTTTACCCATATACAATTGAAATGCAAAATGATAGCTCGAAATTCTCAAACCATTTTCTAAATATTCAAATAATTGCTTGAAATACATTAAGTAGTATGCAAAATATACTAAATAGTAATTTTGAAATAGTTTTTCTATTAGTTTATGAAATATATTATGTTATTATCATAACAAGTACTATTGATTATCAATTAACTGAAAATACCCATTCTATAGCTATACTTCTTAATTATCTATATGATATATGTGTAATATACAAAATTATTTATTATATAAATTTCATTTATGTTCAGTGACGTCAATCACCTTGAAATGTACATAATGTATATATATGCATATCAGAATATGATATACAGTATGTATATTCTATATAATTAGTATATATGCATAAACATATGATATTATATAATCATAAGAAAAGTAGATGACTATTATGCTATAATACACAATAATATATCCTTTTTAACATATGTTAGTATATCTAGATGATAATATGGAAAAGTTATAACAAAAAATCAGAAAAAATATACTACAGCATAACACATGGTAATATTACTATGCCCGAGCAGTAAGGGGCAGGCTTCTTTTCAGCTGAAAAAAAAGGGGCAAAAATAGGGCAAAATTCGAAAAGGACGCCCTTTATCGAACCCAGAATAGAATATAATAAAAATAATAATATATAAATGTTTAAGCAGCAACACCTTTAGGTTTCTTTGCTGGAGTCTTTCTACTACTACCACCACTACTACCTCTATCAGATGATTTCATTCTACAATAACAACACATTCCACATATCAACAATAAAATCAATACAAAACCACCACAAGATGCACCAATTATTATATAAAGAGTTGCATCTTCACTATTAGAACTATCACTATCTCCATTTTCATCACGTGCTACAATATCTGGTTTGGAAACTTCTCCAACAAAAATTTTACTTATTATATTATTTGAAGATTTTAAGAATTCATCTCTTACTATTCTTAAATTTTCACTTAATGTTAATATTTCATTTTTTATTTCTTTTGCTATTTTCAGTGGAGCTGTTACTGTTGTTTTAGCTATTACAGAATCTGTTTGTAGTATTCTTCTTCTACGAGATGAAGCATCTTGTAATACAACTGCTGTATTTGTTACATTTATTTCAGCTTTATTAATCAATCTTACTATTACTTCAGCTATTGCTACTACTTCTTTATCTCCATATACACTAAATGGTTTTCCTTGTAATGTTAAATTAAATAATACTTTACCTATATTATTCTCAATTACTGGAGTTGCTTTTACACATCCATCAACTATACTTCCCCATTCTCCTGCTCCTGTTATATTGTTCTTATAACAATAACGAGTCTTGAATCCTATTAATGGATCATCACATAATATAGTCGCTATTGAACCATAATTCGTTACTGGCCATTTTCCAGTGGATAAACAAGATGGTTTGGTTGATATTATTGTCAAATTGAATTTTATAAATCCACGTTCATAATTACCATAAGATATTTCAATTACTTTATCATATTCAGTTGTTGTTGTTCCTGTTATTATACCTGTTTGACTCATTGATAATCCTTCACAATTCAAATAAGCAGGCATAAATGAAAAAGCACTTTGCATTTCACCATCAAATTTTGGACTTGCAGGTTCTATTGGTTCATTTACTATTGCTACTAATGGATTAGTGTAGGATAAGGATTTAGGTAATGGGAAATAGATATTTAATGTTATTGTGAATCTCTGACTTCCACCACTATTTATTGCATTTATTGTGAATTTCACTTCTTTATTATTGTTCTTTGCTTTTCCTCTTATTCGACCATTACTTTCATCAACTGTAAATCCTTCAGATTCAAGATTTGAAGCATCTATTGTCAAAGAATCAAAATGGCCTTTATAGGTTGGAATTCCTGAATCAAATTCTTCTCCAAAATTCACTAATAATGTAAATGGGGAATTGGGTTTTGTTGGAACATTATATTTCCAATCAGTTACTAATGGTTGAAGTACAGATATTGCTATTTCTACAGATGCTGAACCACCACTATTTGTTACTGTTACAGTATATGTTTTAGCTTCTTCTAATAATTCAGTTGGTGTTCCTTCTATTGTACCTGTCTTTTCATCTATTTCTAATCCACTTGGTAAAGCTGGTTTTACACTTACTTTATAACCACCTGCATTTATTGTTGCTTTATAAGACACTTTTTGTCCTAATGTCATTTTCATTGATTCTATTCCATATGATATTTTAGTTGGTTTAGGATAATTTATTGTTATTGTGATTTTAGTATCAACAGATCCTTTTTCATTTATTGCTGTTACCGTAAATTCTGTTTTCTTTAACTCATGTTCTGAATTTCCTGATACTTGACCTGTTTTAGTGTTGAATTTTAAACCATATAATGAAACATCTGGTTCAATTGTAAAACTAGTCGCTGTTCCTATTACTTCAGGTTTTTCAGATACCGTGTCTAATCCCATTGTAAATACCATATTTTCATTCTTATATTTTACTGATTTTGGAGCTGGATAAACCATATAAATCTTTATTTGTGTTTTTGCACTTCCATCTGCATTTGTGGCTGTTATTGTATATGTTAATGGTGTTGATGAATATTTGGTAGCTGATCCAGATATTTTACCTGTTGATTTATCAAATTCTAAACCATATTGAGCTAATGTAACCGGACTGTAAGAATATTCGATTATATATTCAGCATCGGTTGTAGCTTCACTTGTTTCACTATATTCAGTTTGTGTAAATGTGAAATTATTGGAAGTGTATTCTACCTTAGTTGGTTTGGGATAAATTACTTCTAATGATAAATCTGTTGGAGTATCACCTTCAGCATTACTTGTAATAACTGTAAACTTTACAGCTGGATAAATTCTTGTAGTATATCCTTCTCCTGTTATTTCACCTGTATTATGGTCTAATTTAAATTCTGAAGGGAAATTTTCTCCTTCTTTAATTTCATTAACTTGACCATTCTTTGTTGGAATTCCAGAACTAAATGTTTCACCAATTATTGCTTTCATTGTTTGACTTGCATAACCTAAAGTACCTGGTTTTGGATAAACACTGTTTATATTTACAGTTGCTTCTACACATATACCATTTTTATCACAACCAGATACTGTTACAGTTCTATCAAATACAGTCTTTGTTTGACCATTAAATTCACCACTTTCTGTTAAAAATGTTATACTTTCATTCAATAAAAATTTTCTATCATCATCACTTATTCTATATGATGTTATTGAACTATCATGCTTAATTGGACCAACATTATTAGCAATACCTATATATCAATTTCAATGGATCTGCATATTCCAAGTTCTGTGGAGGAGCTTCACTTATCATTATTGTTATTTGCACGGAATTACCATCACCACCATCATTACTTGCAAAAACTGTTGCTGTTGTTGATTCTAATGCACTTGTGGCTTTTCCACTTATACTTCCATCAACTTCACTAAATGTTAACCCACATTCTGTTATTTTCTTTAATGTATCTGTATTCATTGAGAATTTATCTATTACACTTCCTTCAGCTTTTCTTGGTCCTTCTACTCTTTTCTCTACACCTATTACAAATGTTACTGATGATTCAATATAACCAACAATAACAGGTGGAGGATTTGTCACAGCTATTGTTATTGTCGTATTTATTTTACCTGCTTCATTTGAAGCAATTATCATATATGATGATTTTGATAAATCACTGATTGGAGAAGATGTTGTATAGATTACACCATTTGTTTGATTTATTGTAAATGGAGATGGTAATGGTGGTTCACTTTCAAATAATGTTATATGATCTGATATTAATGGTTTAGCTGATTCATATTCTTCTCCCTTTGCTATTTTAATATCTGTTGGTTGATATACTAAAAGTTTTGGAGCAGGCCAAATACCTTTCAATGTTATGGTTGTATTTTTCATTCCTAAATCATTTCTAACTGTAACTGTAAATAATTGTGCTTCAAATGGATTTTCTAATATTCCTTCTATTCTTCCAGTTCCTTGTATCATAAATAAACCAGTTGGAAGATCTGGTTCTATTGTAAATACTAAACTTGAATCACTACTTTCAGCTGGTTTTTCTATCAATGTATATTCTGTTGCAAATACAACTACATTATCATTTGCATATTTTATATCAGGTGGTTTTCCATAAGCAACAGCAAATGAAAATGTAAATGTTGATTCACCATCTCGATTGTATGCTTTTAATGTAAAATCACTCTTTGATAATGCTTTACTTACTCTTCCACTTAATTTACCAGTTTTATCATCAAATGATAAACCAATATTTGTTAAGATTGATAATGGAATTATTTCATATTTTACACCTTCTTGTTTTTCTTCTACTGGAATTAATCTCAACTGAATCTCCTATTGTATATATATATTCATTTTGAGGATAGGATATTGATTCTGGTCTTTTATATCTTAAATCTATTGATACTCTCGTTGAAGCACAATTTTTTCCATTACAAGCATTTATAGTATATTCTGACATTTCTGAATCACTTTTGGCATTTATTACAATTATACCTGTTGTTGTATCAAACACTATTCCTATAGCTTCTAATTCAATATTTGGATTTATTTCATATGAACTAGCATGACCAACTACACTTGGAGTTAATGTTATTTTTTCACCACCTATATAAGCTATTACATTGGATTTATTATATAAAATTGATTCTGGCTTTCCATATTCACATGTAATCTTTATTGTTACATCATCTCCTTTAGTTTCACCATTATATGCAGTTACTGTATATTCAACATCTATATCTTCTTTTTTACATTTTCCAAATACTTCACCAGTTGCTATATCAAATATTAATCCATAATTTGTTTTTAAACCATCTAAATCATTTAATTCTAGTTTTGTTACATCAGTCTTTTCAGGTATTTCACTTGAACTTTCTACATCTATTGTAAATATCATCTTTCCTTCATTTGAATATTTTCACTACAGGTATGGCAGTCGATCCACAAGCACTTGCATCTATTATTCCCCATTTTGGAGCTTTGATTGCTTCATCAAATATACAATCTCTGGTTTTATTTTTATCATTTTCTTCTCCTATTACACATGGTATTACAGCTTTTCACCTATTTTTGTAGCTGGAAATCCTGAATCAATTGGACATGTCACATCTTTCACAACTATATCAAATTCACTTTCAATTGTTCTTGTTCCAACTATTTCTATTGTCATATGATATGTTTTAACACTTGCATCTTCAGCTATTATACCACTTATTATACCACTTTCACTATCTATACTTAATCCATTTGGTAATTCTTCACTTCCATCTTTTCTTCGGAATGATAAACTCAACTCAGAATCTTTCACAAAATTTGGTTCTGCTTTTATACTTGTTTTACCTACATATCCTTCAACTGAGGAATATGTAACTGACGATGGATACCATCCTATACATTTATCTCTCTTTACTTCACTATATTCAACTGGTTCAACCATTGAACAATATTTATAGGTATAACCATTATAACCATTTCCACAGTTATATTGTTTTGATTCACCACCTGGAACTCCAATTCCATATTCATCATTATCATTACATCTTTTACTACAGATTTCTATTTCATCTCCCCACATTGGTGAACCATTCATATCTAAACATTCTCTTTCATCACCTGCTTCTGTATTAAATCCACAATTTATCTTAGATTTTGTTCCTATATAGGCTGGTGACCATTTTCCATCTCTTAAACACATATTTCGACATACTGCAGGTAATACATCAGTAAATTCACCACCACTTGATTCAGTTACAAATTCTATTCTCATTGATTTCATTGGTTTTAATGGCACTTTAGTACTAATTACATCAGGTTTATATCTTCCATAGTTTGTACCATATTTTTCACTATTACTTCCTAATAAATAATTACCATCATTTTCATCTTCAGCATAAACACTAAATGTACCAATTTCTCTTGATGGTATATCACTTGTCTCATGATATCCTCTTACAATGTATGAATTGAAATATTGGTAATAATCTTCAGTAAAATCAAATTGTAAATAAGCATCATTATGTGCTCCTTTAACATACATTTTAGTGCCAAGTTTACCATCAATCAAATTTTCTGCTACTTCTCTATCTTCTACTTTATCAGGTTTATACTCTTGATCTCTATAATTTCCTTCTATTTCAGTTATTTCATATTTATCATTAATGCAACTTTCCATTCCTGATGTAATATATAATGATTTTGATATAAAACTATCTCCTTTAACATCACTTGTAGTTCTATGAATTTCTATTGCTATTGTGTTTATTCCAATATTGAATAACGATATTGGACCTTTTATTTTTCTATTCTTCAAATCATTATTTGATGTAGCAGGTGTTTCAGAGGTTATTTCTCCAGATGGTAAATTATATCGATAATATTCATCACCATTTATGTATAATATCATTCCTCCTTCAAATTTTAGGTTAATTATAAAACTAGATATATCATTAACAGAATCTTCATCACCAAAATCAAATTGAGTTATATAATATCTTGTTATTTTAGTCATTTCATTAAACACTGGTCCTTCTAATACTTCACCTTCTAATAATCCTTCTTTCCATGATTCACTTGTTTGAGCAACATCAGAATATGACCATTTAGTTGATGGACTTAAATACTTTTTGAAGTTTATATCAATTGAATTTCCTTCTTCATTTCCACCTCGATAATAATCTCTCACTATTGTTTCTTCATTATCTTCTTCATCTAACATATATACTAATATTTCTGAGAATTTCCATGCTGTTGTTCCAGCTAAATTACCAAATGTTAATTTGTATGATCCACTTTCAAGACAATATAAATTAGAAATATCTCTTTGGCTTATTAGTGAAATGTTTGATAATAGGCTAGATGATTTCCACAAATAATAAAACGGTTTATAAGGTAATTCATCTGTACCTCTTTTTACATCATCACTTAGCAATCTAATTTTAAATCCTTCATTTGGGCAGATTATTCCTCTGATTTCTACTTTCACTTCATCAGAATCGCCATAGTTATTTGTGGCTGTTTATTGTTAAACTTGTGGAAATATCAGTTGATGTTAATGTACCAAATAAAGCACCTGTATTCACATCAAATTTTATACCATCTGGAAGAGCACCTATATAACTATAGTCATTTGCACCATTATAAACTAAAACTGGACTAAATGTCATTTTCAAATTCTTCACAAATCCTAATACATTCTTATTTTCATTCAAATCTGGGTTTTTCATTTGAATGATCTTTCATTTGGAATGAATAACTATCATCACTACTAAATTCTATGTATTTAATCAACAAATCTCCATAATATAATTTCACATAACCACTCGATGATTTACATTTGATATTCAATTTATATGTTATTGTAGAAATAATACAAGTTCCATATTTATAATTCTTATTCACTTCAGGTATTACATCATATCCTTCTGGTGGGAATATCACCAAATTATTATAACCAATTTCAAATGATACTCCTTCAGGATTAGAATTAATTTGATATTCAAATGTAAAGAACGAATTTCCAGATCCACAACCATTTATTTCAAATGTTATTGTTGATG